>MU224030.1:325899-343942 GCA_018584345.1 Thuja plicata | reverse complement strand
AGCCAGTTTCAACAAAATTACCAGTAGAATCCCTGCTGCTGCTAGGCCTACTGCCGGTAATCTCAAAATGTTCTTCATAAGCGCGATGCCTCCGGATGTAAATTATGACTTAAGACAGGCACGCCCTACTGATCTAGCAGACGCACAAAGAAGAGCCATTGAGTGTGAAGATGACTTGATTGCCGTGGGAAAGTGGAAAAGGGAGATTCAAACCAAGGGAAGGTCCAACAATACTACGTCATTCGATGAGATGCTTCAGAAGTTGTCAAATGAGTTGGTCGCGATGAAGAAGCAATTACCGGGTTTCAACAACTCCTATCAGCAGAATTTTTAGAATGTGCCGGGAAGAGGTGCAGACAATAAGTTCCTGTAGCTTATAGGCACCCAGCCGAGATTGCAGATCGAGGTAGCACCCAAGAAAGGGAACATGTGTGTGTTTCATTTAACTACAGATCATGACGGGGAGAACTGCCCAGAGACCGTCCGTATGATGCAGTTGTTAGCCACCAATGAGCTGACTGTAGCAGCTCCTTATGCAGATTTAGATACATACTCCAATGGCGACTCCAGAAATTTATTTGTGGAGTATAAATCTGACTCTGAAATCAAAGGTGAATGCTATGCTACCATCGATGGGACTTCGTATCAAGTACTCACCCGGGGACAGAAGTTGAAGAAACAGTCTTCGAGCCAACCTCTCAAAGGTGACTCTGTTCCTTCCATGAGCAATGCCCATGCTGATCAAGGAGCCTCAAATTCTTAAACGGGTAAGGATAAAGTACCTTTTGATTTTATCCAGTTTTGTGAAGAAGCAAAAATTCAGGTTTCCCCTATAGATTATTTAGCTTCACATCCTTCTGAATTGAAAAGACTAGTGGAGAGATGTAAGGGGGATGTCTCAAACTTGAATCACAATGTAACCGTAGAACAAGAGGAGGAAACATTGACATCTAATTTGTTTCATCAAGATGAATGTACTATGTTAGCAACTTCTCCTGGTCAGAAACCCGACCCCTTCTATGTTTCATTGTATATTAACAGTTGTAAACTAAGTAACTGCATAATAGACTCTGGAGCGTCAGACAATGTCATGCCCCATTCAGTGGCCAAAGCCTTATGTCTTAGTCTCACAGAGGTGCATGGGAGATGTTATTCAATGGATGCTAAACAGGTCCCCTTGCTAGGACAAATCAAAGATGCCCAGGTTGCTTTGGCCTCTCACCCCAAAAAGAAGCTCTTATTGACTATCCTAGTGGTAGACATCCCGGCAAGCTATGGTCTCCTCCTAAGTAGAAGCTTCTATAGAGACTTAGGAGGGGAGATAAAGTTAGACTGGTCTCAGGCTATGATACCGATTGGGAACAAGAAAGTTAAGTTGGAGCCTAAAGAAAAATCTAAATTCACCTTCCTGAAATCTGATGATCCCAAAGCCCAGATACTCTACCAAGAGATGGAATTTGGCAATTACATGTTGTTCACTGAAGAATCCCTGAGTGAAGAAAGAAGTGAAAGTCCAGATGAAAGAGATTCATGTGAAGAGAGAAACCTTACCGGTGTATGGACCCTGGAATTTGATGGAAGCTGTTCTTCATCAAGATCTGGTGCAGGCATCGTGTTAATCTCTCCTCAGGGTGAACCTGAGCCTATGGCCTTTAAATTGGAATTCAGGAATACAAACAACACCGCCGAATATGAGGCTCTATTACTTGGAATTGCACCAGCAAAAGCAAGAGGAGTAAAATTGCTGAAGGCTAGAGGCGACGCAGAGCTCATTGTGAAATAGGTTAGAAAACAATACTCTGTCAAGAATCATAGGTTGAAGAACTACAGAAATAGAGTTTGGGATGAAATTGAAGGTCTGGATGCCTTCTCCATCGAAGCGGTACCAAGAGAGTTGAATTCCAAGGCTGATTCCCTAGCAGTTTCAGCTTCTTTATTGTTGCCTCATCTAGAGTTTAAAGACAAGAAGTATCAGATCAAGATTGTTTACAGAGCTTCTGTTCCAAACAATATGGATTCTTGGTAGGTCTTTGAAGATGACAAGAGCCTGCAGTTGTTCTTAGAAAGCAACAAGACTACTCCTAAACACCATGTGAATGATGGAGATAAAGAGGATCCCAGTCATGAATCACCAGGAAAGAAAGGTGAAGTGATTCAGTTACAAGGTAACATTATCCCGCCTTATTTTGTGTCTTTGGAAAATCTGTTTAATAGACATGATGCTTATATAGAGCAGAAGAGGATGGAAAAAGGACCCACTACTGGTGAATATGAAGGGGTGAACATCGGTGATCCGAATGACACCAAAATGATCAACATTGGCAAATGTTGTTCACCTGAAGAGAAGGAAGCCGCCAAGTAACTCTTTATAGAGTACAAGGATGTTTTCGCCTGGAGCTACAAAGACTTGAAGTAGACAAGATGCTGAAGGCTGGAATTATCTACCCAATCCATCACTCTACTTGGCTAGCTAATATAGTGCCTATTCAGAAAAAGGACAGAGAGATCATAATTTGTGTGGATTTTCAAAATTTGAATCAGGCGTCTCTTAAAGACAACTTTTCCCTTCCAGATATGGATTATTTACTGCAAACGGTGGCTGGGTCTGAGATGATGTCCATGCTCGATGGATTCTCAGGCTATAACCAAATTGAAGTGGAGGAGAAAGATCAGCACAAGATGACGTTCACAACCCCCTGGGGTACGTTTGCATACCATAGGATGCCTTTCTGTCTGATAAACGTAGGTGCTACTTTTCAAAGGTGCATGAGCAAAACATTTTCTGATCTGAAGGATTGGATCATGGGGATATATCTAGATGATCTCACCGCGTTTTTGAAGAAAAGAAAAGACCACATAGAAGACTTGAGGAAGGTCTTGCAAAGATGCAGAGATCATGGAATCTCTCTCAACCCAAAGAAATATGTGTTCTGTGTAACAGAAGGAAAGCTCCTCGGTCACATAGTCTCCCAAGAAGGAATCAGGATCGACCTAGAGCGAGTTGAGGCTATTCGAAGATTGAGTTTGTCATTGAACAGAACAGGAGTGAAGTCATTTTTTGGGCAAGTCAATTTTCTCAGGAGATTTGTACCGGATTTTGCAGAGATAACCCAGTGCATTGTAGATATGATGAAAGGCAATGCAAATTTTAAATGGAGCAAATTAGGGAAACAGGCTTTCCAGAACATCAAGGATGCTATTGCTAATGCTCTGGTGTTGAGTCATCCAAATTATGAGCGGGATTTCATCATCTACTGTTACGCTTCTGAACACACTCTGTCAGCTATACTTATGCAGAATAATGATGAAGGAGTTCAGGCCCCTGTAGCTTTCATGAGTGTCCCCTTAAAGAATCATGAATTAAGATACTCTCAGATTGAGAAACATGCTTTTGCGGTAGTTAAAGCATTGAAAAACTTTTGATTCTACATCCTGCATTCACACTCTATGGTTTATGTCCTAGATGCAGCAGTGAAAAGTGTGTTGACACAGCAAGAAGTGGGTTTCAATGCTCGAGGAGCTTGGATAGCAAAGACACAGGAATATGACATCGAAATTAAGCCCACTAAACTCGTAAGGGGAAATGCTTTGTGCAGAGAAATCACGGAAAACAAGATCATGGAAGAAACAAAGGAATCTAAAGAAAAGCAGTTGGTCTTGGCCGTAGGACTCCAAGATACATGGTTCGAAGACATTGTTTACTTTCTCACATACGGAGAATGCCCAGACGGCCTGACGGTGAAACAAAGAAGAGAGCTAAAGTTAAAAGTTGCTAAATTCATGATTTGGGATGATAAATTGTTTAAGAAGGCAATTGATGGTACTTTCCTCAGATGCGTAGATAAACAACAACAAGAGAAGCTGCTGAAAATTTTTCACATTGAAGCCTGCGGAGGACATTTCTTGTCCTCCGTCACCGCTTTCAAAATTTTGAGGCAATGCTACTACTGGCTTGGGATGTTCAAGGATGCCTATTCCTGGGTAGCAAAGTGTGAGAAATGCAAGATGTTTTTAGGGCATCCTCAATTAGCTGCTCTCCCGTTGAAGCCTGTGGTGATAGAGGAGCCTTTTCAACAATGGGGTCTTGATTTCATTGGCCCAATTAATCCAGCTTCCAGTGCTGGTCACCATTACATAATAACTGCCACTGATTATTTCACCAAGTGGGTGGAAGCTAAGGCAATGAAGAGAACAACTTCAGAAGTGGTATGTGAATTTCTTAAAGAAAATATACTGGTTAGGTTTGGTATCCTGAATAAGTTAGTGATGGACAATGCAACTTATTTTTCATCAGTTGAGATTACCAGTTTCTGCTTCGAACATGGCATCACTGTTAGCCATTCCTCAGATTACTTCCCATAGGGAAATGGCCAGGCCAAATCCAGCAATAAGAATTTGGTGAATATTATAAAGAAGCTGGTGGAAGATAATCAAAGAAATTGGCATAAAAAGCTGCATGAAGCATTATGGGAAGACAGAGTGACGCCAAAGAGAGCAATTGGTGTATCACCTTTTGACTTGGTCTATGGCACTAAAGCGAGCCTTCCATTACCTCTAGAATTGGCTACCAACAAGCACAGAAAGGTGATCGAGGATGGTACGTTCAGAGACGGATTAGAAAAGAGGATCTTGTATCTGACCAAGCTGGAAGAGGAAAGAGCAGAGATAGTAGATCACATCACTCAGCATCAACTACGAGTGAAGAAGCTATTTGATAGAAAGGCAAGACCACGAGAATTCATGGTGGGCGATAGTGTTGTGGGATAAGTGAAGCGCTCCCAAAGGGATGCATAAGAAGTTTGATTCCCTGTGGAAAGGCCCGTTCATTATCCACCAGGCATTTGATAACAATTCTTTCAAACTGGCATATCAAGATGGTGAAGTGTTACCACTGACCTTCAATGGTCAGGATTTGAAGCTTTATCAAATTGCAGATTGAAAACAGGTAACCCCTGTAATGTATCATAATTTTGTTTTGTTGCTTTGCGTTCCTTAGGTTTGTTTCCTTTCCCTTGCTTTTGTTTCTTTCCTATTTTTCTTGCTTTTGTTGGTGTTCCTGCCTTGCCGCCTTTTGTTATTCCTTGCAAAACCAAAGATACTGAGTCCCTTGCTTGGGTATAATCTACCCAAGTCCCCAGTCAGAGCCAGCTATTGCCCCACTTTTCATCCTGTACCCATGTTGTCAAAGTGGAGAATTTTGAAGTCATGTCTGGTCAGTTTGGTCAGTCTGAGTCTAAGTCTAAGTCTTTCTTAAGTAGGCTATCTTTGTCGGGTTTCCCTGTCATTGCCTTTCCTTCTCTTAGCCGGGCGGGTTGTTCTGAGATCTTTTCATTTTTGGGTAAGTTGTAGATCCCAACCCGGCAAATATTTGTGCTCCAATTGATGTTCTTTCTCAGGCAGAGGTCGAAGACTGGTATGGATCGATTCTACAGGTCTCAACGATCCTAATGCAACAAACGGCGAGCAATTTGGTTAAGAGATGAGTGAGAACGAGCTCGGCGGGATTTCAGAAATCATCTTCTCCACGACGAAATTCTACCTAAGAAAGTGATTTTCCGCAAAGAAGGATTTTACACTGTGCGGGTTTCGCACCTCTTTGGTGATTTTCCGCAAGCATTAGTAAGGTGGGCCCGATGCATTAAAAGGAATATTATACTAAGGAGAGCCACTTTTCTCATTTTCTGCAAGGAGAAGCACTTTTTGAGTTTTCCGCCAAGGAGAACCACTTTTTGAGTTTTCCGCAAAGAAAGCGGAAAATGACCTCTCATGTTCATTTTCCGCCAAGGAGAAGCTTCAGTCCAATTTTCCACTGGAGCAGCTCATTTCCCATTTTCCGCAATGGAGAAGTAGATTTGGTATTTTCCGCCGGAAGCATTCAGTTTGGGATTTTCTGCCAATTGCATTAAAGGCCTGAGTTCAAGCTAAAGATGAGGACTCTTGATACCATTCGGGTTGAAATCAAAACCGAATAGTATCAAACATGTGAAAAACATAAGCAATTATTTGACCCCAAAGCCCAATGGATTAGACTCGACAGATGTCATTAAAGACAAGATGAAGGATTCAAATTGAAGTGTCACAATTCGATTGATGCTTCTGCAAAGTGGCGCGAACAGAGCTGCCAAAGCTTATCAGACAAAGATGGAAAAAGGAAAAGAGGCCAAATGATTTAACTTCCCCTGTTCTTTTCCGTTTCTTTTCCCCTGCAATTAGTAGTGACAGAGGTGGTTTCTTTCCATCTGTCGTTTAGAGGGTGATGAATCGATTAAGCTTCCTTTGTAACGGTCATCCCCTGGCTCTATATGTATGAAGCTGAAAGATTAATGAAAGGTCGGTAAATTTTTGGTGTGGAATGCTTGATGTTGTAGAGACGATTGAAGGTGTTTTATGTCAATTATTTTCTGTTCCAATTAGTTACATGGTTCTTTCTTTTAGTCTAAGTTGCATTAAGAAAGAAAGGATGTTTCATTCTTTTGTGGCGAGGATGTGAGTAAACCTCGGTAGGATGTGCTGCGGGATATTCAGGAAAGAGCTAGGTACAAGTTGTTAATGCATGATTCTTTTTCTTAATCTAAATTTCAGTAGGAAAGAAAGGATGTTTCATTCCTGTGTTTTGAGGATGTGAATGAACCTCAGTATGATGTGTTGTGGGATATTCAGAGAAGGAGTCATTAGAAACTTTCATCATTGCATTTATATCTCTCTGGGTAGTTGCTAAGCATAAGAACTCATAGGATTTGTGAGCCTTATTGCTTAGTTTTAGATTAAGAATGCTTTTTTCTGCCTGAGCTAAGTTCTAGCTAGTCTTAGTTTGGTTCGCCTCTTCTGCTCTCGGGTTAAGAGCATACCTGAATTAGATTTAGGAATTAGACATAATTCATTGCATATCATTTCATAGGGGAGCTATACCTACCAATTCAGAGAAAAGCCAGTAGTCAAAGCACGACTTTTCAACTGTTGTAAGTGGAATTTGTTCATCTTTCGGGCATCAAGAGTCACATTGTCATAAGGTACAAGAAAGGACAAATCTATTTACCAACAATAATCCTGGTACAAAGTTAATCTGATGACTTATCTCCATCTTTGGTGGTAGTGTAGCTGGTGTACCCTCACATATTATGTCTTTGAACTGATCCAATAGTTGTTTCACTTCCTTTGGCATAGATGCTTGCTTATGAGTCTCCTCCACCTTTGGCTTTAACATGATTGCATAGACAACTCCTTCCTCTTTCATACCCCTTAGGAATTCCTTCCCACTCATCAACAATGTACTTGATTCTCTCTTCTTCACTATGTCTTCCTCTAGCAGAGACTGAATTTTAAAAGTTACCTCATTTTTCTTGAAGGAGTACTTGTTCTCTATCCCATTATGGACAACTTCCCTTTCATACTGCCACGGTCTGCCAAGCAACAGATGGCATGCATTCATTGGAAACACATCAAAAAGTATCTTATCCTAATACTTGACAATGGTAAATTCTACCCACACTTGCTCATTTACCAAGATGTTTTGTCCCTTGTTTAACCATGTAACTTTATAGGGACACACATGTGGAATATTGGTGAGTTTCAACTTCTCTACTACCTCCTCAGATATAACATTATCTGTGGACCCTGAATCAATGATAACTTTGCACACTTTCCCCAATATCTTGCACTTGACTCTAAAAAGATCCATTCTCTTCTTATGCTCATCTTTGGTGGGTGTTTTGATCAAAATTCTTCTCAATGTGAGGTGTTCTCCTTTCTTTGAATCTAGACTCACCTCTGATTGTTTAGAGAAGCCCTCTTCTTGGACATAGGCTATCTTTTTCTCTCCTTGTGAAGCTAAGGGTTTGTCAGGGCATCTATATGCAGGGTGCCCCAATTGTCCACAATTGTATCATTTCATGGAAGAAAAGCGAGAGCTTCTCCCAAAACCCCCTGATCTTCCTCTTCCACTATTATAAGAACCCCTTCCTCTATTATATCCCCCTCTACTACTTGATTCATGCCCTTGCTCTGTATATATGGATTCACCTTGAATCCTACTATCATTGCCTCTTCCACTTGTACCCCCTCTATTGTCACCTCTATTGTCTCTATCCCTTCCCCTTCCTTTGGAGTTAGAGTCTTGTTTCTTCCTAAGTTTCTCTTCCACTTTCAAAGCCATTTGGAAACAACTATGAATGGAACTTAGGGTAAAGAGACAAAGTTCTTCTTATATATTCCACCTTAATCCATTAAGGTACTAAGCAACCTTGATGCTCTTTGTCTCATGTATTCTTGACCTAAGACAAAGCTTCTGAAATTATTCAATATATGATGTCAAATCTAGGTCCTTTTTCCTAAGGTTCTACCTCTTCTTGTGTAGCTGAATGTCATAGTCTTCAGGAAGGTAGTTCTCCTTCACTTTTGCAACCATTGATTTCCAATTTTCTATGGGCTTCTTTCCCTCTTTCTCCCTTTCTTCCTACATAAACTTCCACCATGTGAGTGCTTGTCCTCTTAGCCTAGACTTGGCTATCTTTACCTTTCATGCTTCTGTGATCCCATCACATTCTAAGTGTTTCTCCATACCTTCGATCCATTCCATATTCATCTCTACATACATCTTACCAGAGAACACTGGAATGCCTTCTAGAGTCTTTCCTCTCAATGCTTTGCGTTCCTTGAGAAATGGTTCCTCAGGTATAGGAGGGTCAGGCTCTGGTTCTATCTCCTCCTCTACTGGTTTCTTCCCCTTATCTTTATCTTCACTCATCTTCTCTATCATCTTGTTGGATGTCTCTAAAACCTCTACCATATTTATCTTCATTTTCTCCATTGCTTCTTCAATAAGCCTATTCTTGTCTTGCTACTCAGACAAGTATCTTTCCAATTCGGCATTAGTCACCATGATGTTCTCACCTTTGGATTCACTCTTCTCTGACATACACCAATCAACTCCCAAGCCTTTCAATGGCTTTGATACCAATTTGATGGGGAGATCCCACTCCTATAGCTTTCTTTCTCTCTACTAGACCTTCTCTTGGTCTTTATTAGGGTTCCTATCACTACCCTAACTAGAGGATTCCTATCTGATCCTCCAACTCACTAGGATTTCTCCAACAAGTTCAATTCCTCACTAGATCCTTCTCCATAACCCTTTACATTCATGGCTTGCCTCGGTCTTCTACGTTTCCAAATGTCTCATCTTCTTGTGGATTGGATTCCTGACTTCTTGCTAGGTTTCTTCCAACTCCTCTAGATCCAAGCTTGTGGATCTTTCACCCTATCTCCAATTGGGTTCAAGATTTCTAGCATTCTAGGCCTTGTAGCCTTTTTAGGCCTATTAGCCCTCCTAAACACTAATAAAGTGGATTTCCTCTCAAAACCCCTTAACACCCTTGGAAACTAAATACATATTCCTTGTGGGTTTTTCCTAGGTTTAAATATTTTCTAGGTCTTAAATTCCCACCTTGTTTGTACAATGGACTTTCACCAAACCCCTAAAATTGAGGGTTTCTAGGGCATGAACACTGGTTTGGTTTCTTGGATTTCTTTGACTGCACTAACAACCTCCTCTACTCTTCTCCTTCCATGAAAATGTCTATAGTACATTCCCCTACACCCCTTTACCATTGATGGGCACACACCAATCATGAAGCAATCTTAATTGCCTCTATTCTGTTTAGTTTCCCTAGCCAGAATAACCAGTACTCGCCTAGGGCCTAAATGTTCTCATGCCTTCCCTGCACCTACACACTCCACACACCATATGTACATTGTATATACAAGGATTGAATTGATTCCAAGTGGTCATAGGACTTTGGACTATAGGAACTCTAGGAAAAGCCATTATCTACATGATTGGTCCAAAACTGGACAGTGAACCAGTGAAACCTAAATAATTTACAAAATGTTAACCAGTATGAATAAATGATCAAACTAATGTCACATAGACTAAGAAAATAACACACAAAACACTCTCAATTCATTAATTCAACCCATTAGTTTGTTCCACCTTGTATATCCTATTCCCACATGTTTGGACCCTAATGTTGGGATTTGGGCATAATTAAAGATGATTCCTAAAAACTAGGAAATGTTGTCATGACAACTTTGCAAAGTTACAAAAGTCGCATGACAACTTTTACAAATTTTGTCAAAATGACATTTTCCCAACTCCAATGGCCCAACTTGGTCCTAAAACTTATCATATGACCTTCAAACACTTAAAAACATTAAATCCTTTAATTCCACTCCATTTTGGAGTTTTGGTCAACCCTTTGACCTTTTGGTTGACTTCTAAGGATATAAACCCCTAGATTCAACTTGACCTCAACAACTACCAAACCCTAATCTCTACTAACCCTAAACACACCATAGACACACTTGGGACTTTATAAAATAGTCCTTATTCACTGATGGTTGGAAAAAACTAACCTACAAGCCAAAATGACTAACAATATCTTTCAAAGACCTTAGGGTGCTCCTTCACCACTGGGATATATTCTAACTTGATCAATCTAGTTGTGCCTTAAACTCTTTTTGTTTGGGAGAATGGTACAGGGGCACCTAGGACATCTCCGAGGTCCTTAGTTTTTTTTTAGCTTTTTCTGACCCTAGCCAGGTCAAGAGTGTTTTTAAAGACCTTATAAGGTCATGTGTATGTTTTTAGGAGATCTAGGTTAGCCTTAATCTAATCTAGTAATGTTTTGTTGTTAAGGAGTAGTTTTGGTTTTAGGTCTCTTTGAGGCTTATATTTGGGATTTTGGGTAAAAAGGCTTGAAATGTAAGGGAAAGAATGTAATTAAGCCTAAAATTACTTCTATAATTATTTTCCACCATTTGTTCTAGGGAATGTTCGGTATCCTAACCAACCGCACCTAATATGTAAAGGTATAAAATCCACAAGAAGCCCAAATCCTGAGGTTGGATGTTTTTTGAGTGAATTACAAGTACACTTCTTTTACACTATATCTTTGGTGTTTCTTAGACAGTTTGATCATTTTGTGTTACTAGTAATTTTAATAGATGTAATCCACCATTTTAATTTGGGATTCATGTAATTTAGGGTATTTTACTTTCATTTTTCATAGTTTTTAAGTTTCTTTCTGTTCATTAGTTTGTGTTTTGTAAATTCTTTTGTAAATAAGCTAGTCTCTGGCTTGTTCAAGACTGTGTGCATAAAAATGGCTCCCACATGAAACACCACCATGGAATCATCATGGGCTTTAGGGACATGTTAGGGGAGCCTATGTATAGTGCACATATGGAATTAGAATGCCTGAAAGTGAGCTTTTCTATTTTTGTGAGCAAGCCCTAGGCAAGTCCAGAGCAACCTGGCTAGGTGTTTGCCAATGTTTTTTGGTGTTTGAATGAAGGGGTTTTATTGAAATGATGGATAAAAGTGGATTTTGGGAGTATTTGGAGTTGTGCAGAGACCCTAGAAGGAGGTTGGATCTTGACCAATCCATCTAAATACATTTTGAGACATAAATCATTTGACTGGTTCTTGAGAAGAAAATTAGCCCTTCAAGCCCTTAAATATAGGGATCACTTGTACGGATGCCTTGGAGAGTTGAGACCTAAAACATATTGTGTAATTACATAAAGTTTTTCATAATCCTACATTAGCTAATGGGTTTGTTTGGAAAATTTTTCAAAGTTTGAGCAAAAACTAGTGAAATAGGGCTAATAGACCTAATAGGCCTAAAAGACAAGATTGCATCAAAATCTTGGAATCAATATTGGATAATTTGAAACCCTAATATAAAGGGATCAAGTGAAGTTAAAAGAAGGTTTTAGAAGGTGATTGAACCCCCTACAAACACTAAAAATTTTAAGTGAAAAAGAAAGGCTCTTGGATGGATCCAAGAAGGAGGTAGGAAGTGAAGATTGTATTAGTGATAGTTACCCTAGTGAAGCACATTTGGATGCCACCTTTTGGAGGGGAATTGGAGAAGTCCTAAATCACTTAGAAGAGGTATTTAAAGATCCTAGAAGTTAGGGTTAGGTTATTGAAGGAACTAGGAATAGAGAGGGTCCTAATTGGTTTGTGCAAGCACATTATAGATTATCTATCACTTAATCTCTATTGGAGGATGGTAATTATAGACCTCTACTTGTTTCTCCACACGCACAACTCTCAAAAACCACCTTATTTCAGCTTAGATGGAACAATAAACTGCAACCAAAACAACTTAGCAACACAAAATCATTATTATTATTTGACATAAACATATTAAATATATAATAATAAATTAAATTACAAGAGCTTACTGAGACAGACAAGATAAGTTATCTAAATATTGATATTTAGCCTTACCTGTATTGAACTAATTCTCATTATTTACTATTGACACTATGCTAAAGAAAGATAATCATCATGCACATACATAGGAAAGTGTTGTTTCCCTTGCTTCCTTTGATGATGAAGCAAATGAGTATCAATTTGTGATTCATTTTCTTTCTTCGTCTGCTAACTTAGAGCCTAGCCATATAATTTGTAACATTGCTAATTCTAGTGAATGATATTCTTGCATTTACGATTATTTAAAAAATAATTTTTTACAAGCAATATATATAAGGATTCTTGCATTTGTATTCAAATGCATGCAACTTGTCACATTATACTATCTAATTTTATATTTTGGTGATCTACAAGGATTCCTTACTATCTTGTCTACCTAACTCTTAAATACGTCTTTCCCTCTAAGAAGTTCATTTAGGGTTTGCAGGTAGGAATGTAGGAGTACAATATCAATGGCGGGGGGGGGGTGGTGAATAATTGATATAGAACAATGGATAAATTTTTTAAGCCAAATAAAATCAACAACTTAAAGTGAACTAAAAGAGATAACAATATAGAGAAAAGACATGCACAAAATTGTAACACAAGATTTGTATTGAGTGGAAACCCTTTGGAGAATAAAACCACATGAAATGCCTTATTGGATTGATTTGAAATATCTTTTACAATGCATCACTGGTTGTACTAACAACACTATCTCATTGATAGTATTTTGTGCCTCACTGACTTTACAACTTTACTATAAATTTTCATACATACAAAGTCATAAAATATGATTGTGTAACAATTACTACAATTTGCTACTATAAATTATTGAATATATATACTACTTTGCATTGAATAATGCATAATATAAAGTTATAGGAATTACTCTTCCAATCATGTATTTCTGATTAGTATATCTGACTGTGAAAAAATATTTCTGTCTTCATTTCAAATCATTCTTCTCTGCAAGTATATATAAGAGCCATAAAACTGATTCAAA
This sequence comes from Thuja plicata, assembly GCA_018584345.1. NCBI lineage: Eukaryota > Viridiplantae > Streptophyta > Pinopsida > Cupressales > Cupressaceae > Thuja > Thuja plicata. The sequence goes on along the minus strand of MU224030.1, from coordinate 330,680 downwards.
ACTTATCTTAGAAACTGAATGTAACTGTTCATGCATGTTTGCATTTTCTATCATTCAATGTATATGTCTTGATGATAATATCTTACATGTGTTCCACAATGTTTAGATTCCTTTAATCATAATTAATACATAGTTCTATTCTCAACAAAATCAAATGAACAAATTTTGATTTATATTTCAATATTGTTTTTTCAAGAAATCAATACTTTGTTGAAATAAACTAATATCTCTATCATTTTAATCAAATAAAATATTTAGGCTTCTTCCCTTAATGTCTGTTATATCTTAACCATTACCATATATACATAATCTTGTATCAAACTCATATAACATGTAGAGATATAAGACTCATTCTATGTGGTTAAACATCCACCACATAGCCATGATAACCACAACCATATTCTACTTGAGTTTGTGAACAAGAATCACAATATGCATGATGTAATAGAAGACCTTATACTCAGGTTAGACCATACTGACTAGTACTACAATACATGATTATAATGAGGGATGTAAAAGGTCAATAATGTAACTGTAATACCAAAAGAAAAACCATATTACAATCCTCGTATACCTTAAAACCTTGACTATGATTTATTATTAGAAAAATACAAGAATGCATGCAATGTCTGTCGGTAAAAAACCCATATGACATACATTAATACTTATAAAGAATCAACCAAATCAAGTTTGAATATACAAGATATTAAATCCTGACAAGGGTTATCAACTATATGTAGTGGTACATCAAAATCAAAATGCACACTTCAAACTTCATCATAGGTTAACTAGTAACAAACCCGATAAGGGTTTCAATGTGAAACAAGAATGAACATATAATGTATCGAGTGAATAGAATATACCAAGATAAACTATAAATTGGTTTAACCTATGAGTAGTAAACCAAAAAAACTAACATGGGTTAACCAGTAAAAGAATCATTAATTATTCATATGTATGCCAAAATAAACATGATCAGAAAAACATTATAACCATGTAAACAACCCTCAAAACAGTGACAAATGAAAACTATAAACAAAATATTAAACATAGTTGAATAATGAACAACAAAGAGAATGAAACATTAACATCTGGAACACTGCCCATGTTAAAAATGTTTTCAAATCATGTATACTCTACCTCCATACTATTCACTACAACTGTCAATCTTTTTGAAAACACAAACAAATTCATTGTTTCCTTGTTTCAAGAACTACTTTAACAACCCTTAGAAACTGTGGTTGTGAAATACTATGCCCTAACATGCAAATGCCTAGCTCAAAAGAGCTAGGGTTTCTTTTATGAAATTCAAATAATTTGTTTAAGTTAACTTAATCTTTCTTCATGCCGATAAAGATGACATCAACTTTGGTGATATTTAATGCCACATCAATTGGCACACACTTAGTACACAATACTAAGTTTTGTGTTGATTACAACACTTTTGAAATAAATAAAATATTAAAGATTGCTAGGGGGCTGACCAAAAGGCCTACCTAAAACATCAACCTTATTTTCCATGGTCACCACATTGGTGTCTTTTGAAATAAATAAGTAACACCATCTTGTAAAGCCTTGATAGTTTACAATTTTGATCATAAGATTAATGCCTTTAATATAAACTGAAATGTATACTTTGTCAACCTGTGATCATGATGTCTTTTGATTGAAACACTAATGCAATAACACTGTTCAAGGCATGTAACAAATTCATGACATGCTTATGACAATATGAATTTACTAAGATAATGAATGCAATATCAAAACTAAAAATATCAACCTGATTAATTCCATATTGCATGTTCAATCAACTGAAACAAACTTGTTCATGTTTCCATAATGACCTTAACACAATATGCTCCACTGACTGATGTAATGGTCATAATGAGACATAATTTAATCTGATTATTTACTAAATCCAATCTAGAATCAAACTAGGAACGTGAACAAGGATGCACTAAATACGAATTAATTTATTTAATTGCTTGATCATGAATTATGCTCATTAATAATGATGCAATGTAACTCTATATTAAGCTAAATTAACTAATGCAAACCTTAATATGTCATGACACAATCAAACTGGAATGATGTAATATAAACTGAATATGAGTTGATCATACTATGATCATCCATACTTTTAGTGTGTTTGGAAACAAGGATAACAATAAAGATGAGAGAAAAAAAAACTCCCCCTTTGTCCTTGGTGACAAATACACTAAATTTATCCCCTTATTTGGAACACGGAAAAATATACCAGTACTAGCTGAAAAACAAGATGTAAACAAATATACCTAAAGTGAGAAATGATATCATCAATAACATTGTAATCCCTGTTATCTCATTGATGAATAACCATAAAAAACAAGTCTGATAAGTGATGAAATGTAACTGATTGAATGTTTGAAGATGTTAAGTTGATCACTGAAATGCAGAAGGTTAATGCAAGACATTAAATTAGTTAATGGATTGTATTTTCATTGATTTCAACTTGATATAATCTAATCGGTTATAATCAAAGTGTCAAAGACTTCAGAGAATCAGAGAGATAAAGATTATGCTTTTAGTAATGCATAAAAGACAAGCATTCACAATATGAATTCAAACACCGATGGCTAGTGGAACCCGACAGACAGAGATCACCGAAAGTCAAGTCACAGTGATGCTCGAGAAAGAACACTGATGAGAATTACTGACGAGCAGAATCACAAGCATAAACGATGACTAGAATCATAGTATAAACTGACGGGGAAGCCCGAGGAGAACTGGAGTGTTGATCAAAGATATCAAAGAGTTAAAACACTAAAATTAACTTGGGTTTAGAAAAAACAAAATATTGTTGGAAAGCTACAATGTAAACAATTGTTGTTTTGTCATTGATGTCAAACCTTAACTGGTGAGACTATTGCTATCTATTTGAGTACCATATCTATTGATTGTTGAAGAAGATTTGAAGGCAAGGATAAAAATAAGACCGAGTGAAATGGTTGAGTTATGAGAAAATAAAAGGGTACTCGATCAGTGGCACATTGGAAAAGTAATGTATTGTTTATCCATTACACTTAGTCAAGATGTCAGTTTACTGGGAATAGTATATGCCGAGTGAAGTTTGTGTCGACCGAGCACTAGTGTATGCCGAGCATAATTTCTTAGTATCAACCGAGCGCCAGTAAATTGCTGAGGAAAAAAGTGATGACCAAGTGGAAGAACACAATGTTGGTCGAGCAACAGTATTTTGGTAATTATTGAGATTAGAGATCTCTGGCCAACATAATTAAATTCATTGGGATATGTAAAGTTAATTAAGGATAAACACGATTGGTCCACACTATTTATATGCACGGGTAACCATAATTAATGCATGGATCCAAGATTTAATTAATGATTACTTTGGAGAAGTAAATTAAATGTAATGATGGAAAGATATGTTGGATCTGACCTAACCTAAGATCTACGATCTTGATTAAGTGGAAAATATTTATTTTACCTAGATGAAGAGGTATAAGATAATCTCAAGGGGTTATTCAGAGAAGGGTGAGTATCAATGTGAAAAGTGTATGCAAGAGGATTGCATGGTTAATTGAATGATTAACATGATCTAGCAAAGAAGGCTGAACAAAGAAGCAGAGAGTTGCGAGAGTGATTGCTTGACGAATTTCCAAGCAGATCTAAAGATTGACATGAGAATGGAGGCCACTCAGTGAATTAGCATAAGATCTGAATTGGATCTGGATTTGCAAAGTAAGTTGTATGTATCAGATCACACCTACTGATTACTTTCTAACCATTGTATTAGTCAAAATCCTTTAACTAGGTTGACCTAACATTCATTGTATAAATTATTTAAGCAAGGTGACATTCAAGTGGAATTTTCTAAGACCTCTAACAAGGTCACTCTTGACAGGGTGTTTAAATCCTTTAACCAAGTCACATTTAGCAATGTGTTTTGTAACCTTTAACAGGGTTGGCTCCTAGCAGAGCTCACTTTAGAAGAGTGAAAACTTGGTAGCATGTTACTAGTGGTTTTTCCCAATTTGGATTTCCACATTAAATACTGGAGTCAACTTGTGTGAATGTTTATGTTGTGTTTCATTGTTAAGTTTATACAAGCTGATTACATTTGAATAGTAAACTGCATATTTATGTTGTTGGCTTATGCTATTGCTCTTGAGCAGATCATAGTTGTTTAAAGTGCTATAAAGTTTCAATTGGTACACCTAGACCTAAGGATAACTGATCCCCCCCCTTAGTTATTCTAAATTCATTCTAACAATTGGTATCAGAGATTTGGTCTCTTGAAAATAGTTTGAAGGTACTTGGAGCAAAAGACCAAGATGTATAAAAAGGAGGTACCAAAGTTGAACAGAGATAACTTCCCTGCATGGTAGAGTTTGATGAAATTGCATCTGGCTGGTATTGGTGATACTGCTAAGCACTATATTGAACATGATTATGTAGTCCCAACAACACCTCTCACCGCTGAATAATTAAGAGAAAAGCAGGAACACAATCAAGCAATGTTGGAGATTGCATCATCTCTGAGCTATCCTGAATTTGAAGACATAAAGAACTGTACAAATGCAAAGCAGATGTGGGATACCCTAGCAACCATCTATGGAGGAGATAAAAATGTCCTGAGAGCCAAATCTGAAATTTTAAGAGGTAAGTTTGATGAAATGAAAATGCAAGAAGGAGAAAATATAGTTCAATATTATGGTAGGATAAAAGAAGTTGTGAATGCTATTAGAGGAGCTAATGGAACCATTGATGATAACACCATT
>MU224030.1:289346-311604 GCA_018584345.1 Thuja plicata | reverse complement strand
AGAGGAAGAGGCTTGGATGAAGTGGCACCTATGTGGCATCCACATAAGAGCCACATAGGAGACACATGGACTTGAAAAGATGGCCAATTTTGAGTCAAAATTGGCATTAATATTGAGTAGCTCAATACTTAAAAAGAGGAGACAAAGTTGTAAGAGGGAATTAAAGAGGAATGGGTGCCCATTTTGGAGAGAAATTCTCCATGTGGGTGAGCATTCTATTAGCCCTAAAAAGGTTAGGAATCACCCATTAAGCATGGTTAAAGGACAATTAGGTGGGGAAGTATACTTTGGAAATGAGGTGATGGGAGTAGGGTAGGAATAGAGTAGGCTTTAGGGTAGGATTAATAGGTTCCTAGCTAGGGTTTTAGGGTATTATTTAAATCAAATTTGAATAAATTAAGGTTTAGAAGAATTAGGAAAATGGAGGATTTAATAAATGTAAATTTATTAAAAAGGGAATTTCATGAGACAAATGTATTTAAATAAAATACATTAGAATAGTATTTAAACTATTGATAAATGAAACTATTTAATTGTTTAAATTAAATATTTAGAGGAATAAGAGGGAAAATAATATTAATAATAATATTAATATTTTTGAAATTCTACACTTAGTATCGATCAAGCGCTAGTAAATTGCTGAGGAAAATAGTGATGACTGAGTGGAAGAACACAGTGTTGGTCGAGCAATAGTATTTTGGTAACTGTTGAGATTAGAGATCTCTGGCCAACATAATTAAAGTTATTGTGATATGTAAAGTTAATTAAGGATAAGCATGATTGGTCCACACTATTTAAATGCATGGGTAACTGTAATTAATGCATGGATCCAAGATTTAATTAATGATTACTTTGGAGAAGTAAATTAAATGTAATGATGGAAAGATCCATTAGATCTGACTAGTGCAGGAGCACCTAGGTGGGCTAGTTGCTACAATGTAACCTAGGATTTTTTTCTTCCTTGTTTTGGCTTGTATTGGTTCTAGCCATACCAATAGGTGAATAAAGGGACCAAGAGTCCTAGTGTGTGGAGTGTTAAGTAGGAGGATGTGTCTTGTTAGGTCCTTAGAGACCTTTGTCTCCATTTAGGTCCAATTAGGGGATTTTGGTTTTTCATGGCCAAATGAGTCATAGAAGGGACTAGAGGTCCTATTTGTTGTTATTTCATCATAATTAGGGGTTTGGACAACTTTGGACAAGTTTAGACCAAGTTTAGACACCTTAGCTAAAAAGTTGCAAAAAGTTGTCAATGCTGTCATTGACAACATTAACAACTTTTATGACAAGAGGGAAATTTTGAAGGATTAAATTCCTTAACTATTTTAATTCAGTTTCTTAGTGCTTTGGTAAACTATATAAGACCATCCTCGAGTTGTTGAGAGGGTTGGAAAGTTGGAGAAATTTTGTGTACGGACTGTGTATGACAATAACAGTGACTGTTAAGGTGTTTTGAGGTGATCTAATAGTTTAATGGATTGAATCCAATTCTGTGAGAATTGTTCTGAGTAATGTAGGTTGATAGAAGATTTTGTGTGGTTTTATTTTGTTTGATCAAATATTTTTAGTTTCTTGTTTAAATTCTTTTATTTTCAGCACTATCGTTGTCCTGAACTAAGCACTGTGAACAAATGGGGTCTTAACTCCATTTTCCACTGTGGCACTTGCACGAGATTTTGGATTATGAGAGTAGACTCCATGAACATTGTGTATAGTTTAGGAGGGACCTAGGATGTTATGGAAGCCATTTTTAAGGTGATGCCCTAGACGAGCCAGAGTGGCATGGCTAGGAATCACCAGTGATTGCAAAGCTTGCTAGAGGGGTTGAAAGCATTAATAGCTTCAATCAGTGGATGTGGGAAGGTAGGTGAGTAAATGAAGGACCCTCAACTCAGAGGATGAGGTTGGAGGATTTTTTTTGCTAGCCAAGAAGTTCCATTTCTTATGAAAACAATGACAAAGACCTAAAACCCTAAATTTTAGGCATGAATATAGGAGGTACTTTACGGACACCTCTGAGAGACAAGACCTAGAAAATCCTTAGTTTCTTGAAAAATGGTATCAGGATATGAAGTTTGTTTCCATAATTGTTTGTAATTTTTAAGAGTTATTGCAGAAAAAGAGCCTAATTAGGCCTAAAGCTTGTAGCCCTATTTTGGGTGAAATTGCCTTGGAATTTGGAACTCATTTAGGGTTACACTTACAAGTAAGGTTGTGGACATTGAAATTGGTCCTCTTAACAACCTTGGAGACTACCTTTCCATTTGGGAATGTTTAGGATCCATTTGGATCAGATTATGCAGATGGTGCAAGAAAGACCAATTTGCGTCTAGGAGAGAGCATGAAGAGTTTGGATTCTACCTTGTTGGTGTTCACTAGTTGAAAGTGTTAGGTTTTTGTGAGAAGAAACCTAATAAGCCTAGGGTTAGTGAAAGAACCATAGTAGGCCATAAATTGGCCTAGGAGACCCTAGAAGAAACTAGGGGAAGCAAGACTAGTGCTACATCAGAGTGGTATCAGAGCAAGTTGAGAAACTTGGGAAGATTGGTTTATGCCAGAAGTGGAATCTTGTGGTTCTACAAAGATGGTGACAAATGTAGAATTAGCCAAGGACATGGAAGAGAAAAAGGAGAAAAATAGACTCCTTGAGGGTACCTTGGAGGCAATGAGGATAAAGATGGAAGAACTAGTAGATGGTGCTAGGAAGAAAGACTTTGAAGCTGAAACCAGTAGTAGGGGTAAGCAAAATATTGAAGAGGAAGACTTCATCCCCGAACCAGATCCAGTATTGAATGAGGAACCTTTCTTGAAGGCCATAAAGATATTAAGTAGAAAATATTTGGAAGGAATACCATTGTTTGGAGGAAAGATGGATATTGAGACATTCATGGACTGGATTGAAGCAATGGAGAATCACTTTGAGTGTGAGGTGATAAGTGAAGCCCAAAAGATCAAAGTATCCAAGTCTAGACTCAGAGGGTCAGCTTTGACTTGGTGGAAATACCTTCAGGATGAGAGAGTAAGTATGGGAAAGAAACCAATAGAAAATTGGAATGCTATGGTGACCAAGTTGAAGGAAAACTATCTTCTAGAGGATTATGAAATCCAACTCCATAGGAAGAGACAAAACTTGAAACATAAAGACCTAGATGTGGCCTCATATACTGAGGAATTCTAGAGATTGTGTCTAAGGTCTAAATTGAAGGAAGAAGAGTCAATCAAAGTGGCTAGATACTTGGGTGGATTGAAGTGGAACATCCAAGAGGAGATTAGCCTATGGACACCTACCACATTTCAAAAGTGTCATCAATTGGCTATAAAAGTGGAAGACAAGAATAAGAAGAAAGGGGATTCTACCTTCAAGAAAAAAAATAACAATAGAGGCAGAGGGAGAGACCAAAGGGGTCAAAGAGGAGGCTACCAAGGTAGGGTTAGTGAACAAAGATCCCAAGGAGAGAACAAGTTGACAGAGTAGCAGACTGAAAGTAGTTTAAGAGGAGGCTATAATAGAGGCAGGGGTAATCATGGTGGTCCTAAAAGAGGAAGAGGAGGTCGTAGTAGTTCCTATTTTACAACCATGAAATGTTATTACTATGGACAATTAGGCTATCCAGCCTATAGATGTCCTGACAAACCTTCTACACCAAACAGTGACAAAAGGGTAGCATATGCACATGAGGACACTTCAAGTGTCAAAAAACTTGAGGTAGAACATCTAGACTTAGAGATGGGTGAGAACCTAATGTTCAGAAGGGTAATAATAAGGAAACCAATCAAGGATGAGCCCAAACACAAGAGGGTATTGTTTAGAATCAGATGCAAGATCCTCGGTAAGGTATGCAAGGTGATTGTGGACTCTGGATCCATAGATAACATCATTTCAGAGGAGGCAATATTAAATCTTAAATTAGCCAAAATACCCCATGTGAACCCTTATAAGGTGACACGGCTCAACAAAGGCCAAAGTGTGTTGGTCAATGAACAAACATGGGTAGAGTTCTCAATAGCAGGGTACAAGGACATATTGCTTTGTGACATCCTACCAATGGATGCTTGCCATTTGCTTCTTGGGAGGCATTGGAAATTTGATAATGGGGCAGTGTATGATAGGAAGGAGAACTCCATCACATTCAAGAAAGGAGGGAAGACTTTCAAAATTTATTCTTTGTTAGAGGATGAAGAACCACAGACCAATAATCCTAGTGTTATGTTATGCAGTGGTAAGGAGTTTGTAAATGACATCAAGGATGATGATGGGGAAGGTTATGCTATTGCACTAAGACCTAATGAAGAGGAACAAATAGTGAATGAGCCATTACCATCAAAAGTGCAAGAATTACTTGAGAAGTACAAGGACATAGTGAGTGATGGCACTCCTGCAACCCTGCCACCTAAGAGGGTTATAATTCATCAAATAGACTTTGTGCCAGGGGAATATTTTCCCAACAAGGCAGCATACAAGATGACTCCAGATCAGAACTTGGAGGTAGCTAGGCAAGTGTAGGAACTCTTGGATCAAGACTTGATCAAGAAGAGTATTAGCCCTTGTGTAGTCCCAGTTGTTTTGGCATCCAAGAATGGGGGAAAGTGGAGATTATGCACATACTAAAGGGCTATAAATAGAATCACTATAAGGTATAGATTCCCTATACCTAGGATAGAGGATCTTATAGATTGCCTAGGAGGGGCAATGTACTTTAGAAAATTGGATTTGAAGAGTGGTTATCTCCAAATCAGGGTGAAGGAAGGTGATGAATGGAAAATGACATTCAAGACCACAGATGGGTTATATGAATGGCTTGTTATGCCATTTGGCCTCTCTAATGCTCTGAGCACATTCATGAGGCTCATGAATGAAGTGCTCAAGGACTTCACACGGAAGTTTGTGGTGGTATATCTTGATGATATACTGATATTTAGCAAGACAAGAGAGGAGAATATCAGACATGTGGAGGCAGTGTTGAAAAGGTTGCATGAGGAGAAATTGGCTATCAACCTTGAGAAATGTGAGTTTTTCAAACAATAACTAGTCTACTTGGGCTTTGTAGTGTCCAAGGGGTATTTGAAGATAGACAAAGATAAAGTTGCGAGCATCCTAAATTGGCCTCCACCTAATACAGCCATTGAGGTAAGGAGTTTCCATGGCCTTGCCCAATTTTATAGGAAGTTTATTAGGAATTCCAGTGGGATATGTGCACCTTTGATGTATACTATAAAGGGTGGGGTCAAAACTAAGTTCAGATGGACAGTAGAAGCAGAGAAAGCCTTTGAGTTGTTAAAGAAACAAGTGGCTACTCAACCAATCCTAAAATTGCGAATCTTTGAGAAGTTGTTTACTATTGAATGTGATGCTAGTGGAATGGCAGTAGGAGGGGTGTTAAGTCAAGAAGGTAGGCCTATTGCCTTCTTTAGTGAGAAACTGAATGAGGCTAAGAAGAAGTATTCTTCTTATGATTTGGAACTATATGCTTTAGTCCAATCTTTGAGGAAATGGAGGCACTATCTTTTTCCTAAGGATTTTGTAGTATTTACTGACAATCAGGATCTTAGTTACATCAACACTCAAGAAAATCTAAGCAATAGGCATTTGAAGTGGATGGAGTACTTGCAGGAATTCACTTTTACTATAAAGCACAAGAAGGGTCAACCTAATAAGGTGGCAGATGCCTTAAACAAGAGATTGTTGACAGTGCAAGAAGTCCACTTGAATAGCATTGGGAGTGAAATTTTTAGAGATCTATACAAATCAGATGAGTATTTTGGTGAGGCCTATAAGGTATGTGTTGAATTTGAAAATCATTTTCATAGCAAGTTCTCTGATTTTACTTTACAAAATGGATTGTTGTTCAAGGGCAATCAGTTGTGTGTACCCAAAGGGTCAATGAGGATGAAAGTCATCCAAGAGAAACATAATGGTTCTCTAAGTGGTCATTTTGGTAAGGACAAGACCTTAGAACTAGTCCAAAGGTTCTACCATTGGCCAAAGTTGGTGAAAGATGTCACCAAGTATGTGGAGCAGTGTGTTGTTTGCATGAAGGAAAAAGGAGGAATGAATAATGTAGGATTGTATCAGCCTATACCAGTCCCTAATAGGCTAGGGAGTGTGTGAGTATGGATTTTATTGTGGGCTTACCCAAAATAAAATAGGGGTATGATAGCATTTATGTAGTCGTTGATAGATTTAGTAAAATGGAACATTTCATTCCGTGTAGGACTACTAATGATGCTAGAAACATAGCCTATTTGTTTTTCAAAGAGATTGTAAGGATTCATGGTCTTCCTTTGAGTATAGTCTCTAATAGGGATGTGAAATTTATGAGCCATTTTTGGTGAACATTGTGGACAAGATTGGGCACTAACCTATCTTTTGGTTCATCTTACCACCCTCAGACTGATGGCCAAACTAAGGTGGTAAATAGGGTGTTGGGAAACCTCTTAAGGTGCCTAACTAAGGAGTATGGGTAGACTTGGGATGTGGTCATTCCCCAAGCAGAATATGCTTACAATGATAGCAAGAATAGAATGATAGGAAATAGCCCATTCAAGGTTGTTTATGGAATGCACCCTAGGGGTGTTTGTGAGCTCGGAGATCTTGGTGGGATGGAGTATAGAAGTGGACATGCAGAGGACTTCACCCATACCATGAAAGAGATACAAGACCAAGTTAAGAAGTAGATCCAAGATAGTCAACATAAGTTGAAAGCCAAAGTTGATGAGAAGAGGAAGGATGTCTAGTTTAAAGTGGGTGACTATGTCATGGTTCACTTGAACAAGTCCAGGCTACAGAAGGGTGTCCCTACCAAGATTCAGATGAGGAGGGTGGGACCTTGCAAAATCTTGGCAAAATATGGGGCTAATGCCTATAAAGTGGACTTACCATCAGACTTGAGCATATCTCTAGTATTTAATGTTCAAGAATTAATCCAGTTGAGAGGGCTAGTAGATGAGATCAATCCAAATAGTCAAGGGGTCAGTGATGATGTGGAGGTTGTTGTCTTACCTCCAAAGTTTTAGATGGTGGCTAACAAAGTTCTAGAATCTTGGGTTAAGAAGACTACTAGACACAAATTCTACATGGAACATTTGATTAAATGGAAAGATAGACTAGATTCAAAGGCCTCATTGATTGCAGAGGCAGATTTCAAGAAGGTGGGCATCTTAGAGGATCTACTGTCCACATGAGTGACATAGCTTTTCCTTTTGGGGGGAGTATGGTGCAGGAGCTCCTAGGTGGGCTAGTTACTACAATGTAACCTAGGGTTTGATTCTTCCTTGTTTTGGCTTGTAGTGGTTCTAGTGAAACCACTAGGTGAATAAAGGGACCAAGATTCCTAGTGTGCGGAGTGTTAAGTAGGAGGATGTGTCTTGTTAGGTCCTTAGAGACCTTTGTGTCCATTTAGGTCCAATTAGGGGATTTTGGTTTTTCATGGCCAAATGAGTCAAAGAAGGGACTAGAGGTCCTATTTGTTTTTATTTCATCATAATTAGGGGTTTGGACAACTTTGGACAAGTTTAGACCAAGTTTAGACACCTTAGCTAAAAAGTTGCAAAATGTTGTCAATGTTGTCATTGACAACATTGACAACTTTTATGACAAGAATGCAATTTCAAAGGATTCATTTGCTTAACTATCTAAATTTAGTTTCTTAGTGCTTGGTTCAACTATATAAGACCATCCTCAAGTTGTTGAGAGGATTGGCAAGTTGGAGAAATTTTGTGTACGGACTGTGTATGACAATAACAATGGCTGTTAAGGTGTTTTGAGGTGATCTGATAGTTTAATGAATTGAATCCAATTTTGTGAGCATTGTTTTGAGTAATTTAGGTTGATAAAAGATTTTTTGTGGTGTTATTTTTTTTGATCAAATAGTTTTAGTTTCTTGTTTAAATTCTTTTGTTTTCAGCACTATCACTGTCTTGAACTAAGCACTATGAACAAATGGGGTCTTAACTCCATTTTCCACCATGGCACTTGCACGAGATTTTGGATTAGGAGAGTAGAATCCATGTACATTGTGTATAGTTTAGGAGGGGCCCAAGAAGTTATGGGATCCATTTTTAAGGTGATGCCCTAGGCGAGCCAGAGTGACATGGCTAGGGATCACCAGTGATTGCAGAGCTTTCTAGAGGGGTTGAAATAATTCATAGCTTCAATCAGTGGATGTGGGAAGGTAGGTGAGTCAATGAAGGACCCTCAACTCAGAGGATGAGGTTGGAGGAGTTTTTTTTCTAGCCAAGAAGTTCCATTTCTTGTGTAGACAGTGACAAAGACCTAAAACTCTGAATTTTAGGCATGAATATAGGAGGTACGATACAGACACCTATGACAGCCAAGACCTAGAAAATCCTTAGGTTCTTGAAATAGGGTATCATGATATGAAGTTTGTTTCCATACTTGTTTTGAAGTTTTAAGAGTTATTGCAGAAAAAGAGCCTAATTAGGCCTAAAGCTCGTAGCCCTCTTTTGGGTGAAATTGCCTTGGAATTAGGAACTCATTTAGGGTTACACTTCTGTTGGTAAACAAACTGTTCTTTTGAATGTAACTCTAAAATACCCAAAAAAATTTAAGAACAATTGAATACAACAGTTGGGAAATAGTTACTCAAAAACCTATTTTCCCTTTGAATTGGAAGGTACAGCTCCCTTATATGAATAACATTCAATGAATTTTAGTCTTTCCTAACCTAACAGGGGTATGTTCTTAACCCGAGAGAAGGAGAGGTAAACCAAGCTAAATCTAGATAGAAAATAGCTCAGGCGAAGTAAATACAACTCTAAATCTAGCCAATTCTGAGACTTTATCAATCAGATTAACTCCCAAAACTGGTGATACGTGGATAATTACTAAAAATGAAGATGCAAGACTGAAAGTTAACAATGTAATGATATGGAGTTGATCTATGTCATAAGAAAATTCCCAGAACTTAGAATAGCAACTAATTTTCCCCTTAATTAGCCGTATCAAATCATAATACAGAATTCTGGTTCAAATACAGATTACGAATCTAACTCAAAAGAGACATTCAAATTCAACAGAAAGATAAATGAAATGCAATGGAACAGTTAAAGAAATGGCATTTAGATATACACAATTGACTCAACAACAATGATATTCTTCACACCAAAATTTAGTCGACCTTTGTATTGATTTTGGGAATAATACATATAGAGTTCCAGATTGGATCGTTACAAAAAGGGGTAACCGAAACGGTTCAACTTCCCCAACCAAAAATGATAACCAAAGGTTTATCCATTACAAAACTTAACAAAAATAGCACAAGGGGAGAATATATTTATGATTTAGTTTCCTTCCCCTTATCTAATTTGGCCCTATAGGCGATCACAATAGTGATGACTTGGATGAGCTCTTCATGTCTATTGATGTGGACATTGGTGTAATGGATGAGCCATCTGGAATGTTCTTTGGCTAGAGTCTTGATTGCTTCTGTCTGGTCTTTCAGTTCCTTCATAGCCCTAAAGATGCATCCACTCAATTGCTGGAGTTCTGGCACCTTGTCTAAATGAGTCAAAGACTACTCTTCTAACTTGTGCAGATAATCTATGAATGACTTCTACATGTGGGCCACTCCAACTATTTCTTTGCCTTCACCGCTAGTTTGTGATTCCACATGAAGTCCTAGGAGGAGTTTATAATCTTTACTTTTCTCCTCTTGCAGTTTAACATTTGTTTTTTGTAGTCTGGTCTCATCCTGAATGATCATCTTGATTTTGAACTCCAGACTTTGGAGCCATTCGATCAAGGGCTCATCACCCTTCTGTAGGATCTTAGCTTTTAGGGCCTCCTTATTCTTCATCTTCACTACCACATGCAACATGACTATGCATTATTGGCATCTTACTCTTTCTATAGTGAGAGTCTATAAATTCTTCTCAATGTTGCTCTTCTCTGTTTCTAGCCTTAGAACAACATTAGCTAACTGCTCAATGATTGCTAGACCTTTTGACTCGAGCCTCTCAATCCACCTCTTACCAATTTGCCCATAATGTCAATATTCTTGCAACTTAGCCAGAATGTCTTGGTTCTTAGTAGCACTGGGATTGAAAGAAGTTTGGGTACTGGGAGCACTTGCAATAGGAGTTAGGAGCTGCCTGATGAAGTCAGTTAGCTGGGCCACTTTCGCCTTAAGCTAAATTTTGGAAGTCTTGAGATATTCCAGCTCTTCCTGTATTACTACATTAGTGGACTTCCACCAGTCCAACTTGGTATCATGTCGAGCCAATCCAATATCAAATGATTGCAACTGAAAGTCAGAAGTCGTCAAATCTTTGAGTCTTCCTTATTTAGTGGGTTTGGCTACTTCTATGGTGAAGTGCCCTATCTTAGGATCATGACCCATAGTAGACATTGTATTTACACTCTTCTGCTTGCTTGTAGTAGCCTTGGCCTGAAAATCCCATGATAGCGTGTCTTGGCTGGGAATTTCTTCTTGTGCTCTAGAGTGTTTTCTATCCATGACTCTACGCTGGTGACCTTGCTGGCAGAGACCAACTCTTCGATGAAAAGCTTCCTTATGAGTGGGGGAGTAGTTTTAGGGTGGGAAGAAAATGAATTCACTAAAGTAGGTGAGGAGGAGATTAATTTTACACTTTGAGAAACCTCCTCTTGCTCTCCACCTCTCTTATTCCATTCTGTAGAGGTACTAGGGATATCCTCTCCAACTTTAACTATAATAGGGGATACCCTCTTTGGAGTTTCTTGGGTCGAAGTATCTACAACAATAACACTAATTGGCTATTCGAACTTTGTAGCTTTAGAAATCTCAGCTATGGACTTAATTTGGTCTATCAGGACGGATTCTTCTGTGACTCCAATATCTAGAAGAGGACCCTCTCCACAGGTCTTCTCTAAGAGAGAAGCTTTCTCAGGAGGTTCATCGCCTCCTCCCGATGGTTGAATTAATCCTTTTGCAACTATAGAGATTGTTTTTGATGAAGTGGTTGCAGCACCAAAAGTTGCCTTCGCCAGAGTTCACTTAGTGGGAGGCTTCCTTTCTGACCTCTTCCTTCGGCCTGCAGTCCACTCAACCCATTGAACTGTTCTTTTGTAAATGCCCCCCATCAGAGCCTGCAAGTCACTTACTGCCTGGTCTAGCATAGGCTCTAAGATGATAGGGGTGGAATTTATCTTCTCCAAGTACGTGTCATCATACAGATGATTGCCATCATCTTCTAGCCCTTCTACCACAATGTTAACATTGAACTTTTTGATATGTTCAATAGTTGACCGGGCATAAAATATTTCCCTTCTCTCCAAGTCATCTTTACAATTGGCCCAATAGTCCTCAATATCAGGTACATGGTGAATGGCCTGACTCATCTATAACACATCTCTAGCATAATTAACCGGATCATACTGTGGCCTTAGAACATCATATGTTTCCAGAGAGAACTTCTTCGAGAATGTTTTAAGAACATTCTTCGCCTCTGACCAGGACACACAACTGTAAGCTTTGATGGTCATTGGGAACTCGTATCCTTTCTTCTTTGCCTCTGAACAGATCAAGTTCACCTGGAGTGCTTGCCTCATTACTTCGATCAGCATGATCATGTCAGTAGGGTATCTGGGCAACTTCAAAGGAAAGTCATCGAAACCTGCAAGATGAAGATATGAGAAATCCCCAAACTGAATGAAATAGCATCCAAATTGGCTTATAAAAGCCATGGCTTCAGGAGAAAATCTCCTTTTTGGACAACCTTCTAGCTCCCTACATAGCCTCATTGTAAAGGTGTCATTAACTATGAGATAATCAACATAACTATTTTGTAGTTGCAAAGAAGGGAAAAACTCATAGCTTTTTACATCATCTGGGAATTCCTCTAACCTAGGAAGCCCAGGCCAGATTTGAATCATAGCTAAAATATACAAGAGGACAAAAGACATTAAAAATCCATGTGTCAATGTGTTTATGTGTCATTAATTTAGTGTTTTGCATTACACATAGCTTAACTGGATTGATCGGTATACTCTAGACAATTTACTGTCTTTTGGTAAATTAAGATACTGCTATTCGGTAAACATACAGTATAAGTTTTAACAAAGTATTCTAAGCATTAGTAATTTGATAATTGTTTTTGAAGGCATTCATCTTATAGGACTGAAGATGACTAGAGACTTAATACTGTTGTACTAAGTTTTTGCGTTGATTATTGGAATATTTTTGAGGCCACTGATTCACCCCCCTCTCAGTTATTACTAACAATTGGCATCAAAGCTTGTGTGCTTAGAAAGGGAGTTTAGCAGCTCAAGAAAAAAATCACAAGATGAATAGATGAGATGTGCCCAAGTTGAATAAAGACAACTTTGCATAATGGCAAAGTAGAATAAGACTCCACCTATCAGGTATTGGAAATGATATTACTCAATACCTTGATACTGAATATGTGTTTCCTACATGACCTCACACTCTTGAGCAATTAAGAGTAAAGCATGACCATAATTGCATGATGATAGAACTTGAATCATCACTCTCCGATGATGAGTTTGAAGATGTCAAAACCTACACCTCTGCAAAGAAAATGTGGGATAAGTTGAAGCTGGTACATGGAGGAGATGCCAATGTACTAAGAGCAAAGGGAGAAAGCCTAAGAGGGAGGTTTGATGACCTAAGGATGAAAGAAGGAGAAAATATCACTCAATATAGCTACAGAATCAAAGAGGTAGTTAATTCTATCCAATGAGTTGGAGGTGTACTTGAAGAGGAGATAGTGGTAAGTAAGATCTTAAGAACCTTATTGCCTGTATATGCTATTAGAGTTTCTTCTATTCAAGAAATGAGAGTAGTTGCAAACAATACAATTACTCTAGATAGTCTGATTGGTAGATTGATTTCATTTGAGATGAATAACTTTGATAATAGTGTCTTACCATCTATAGAATTTGCATTCAAATCTTCTTTAAAGATAAGTAACTCAAGTCGTAGACATGCTATTAGAAATGATAGTGACAGTAATAATGAGGATCAAGGACTTGATGAGATTGAAGCACTAATGGCTAGAAGATTGCAGAGAGGTAAAGGTAGATACACAGATAAATTACCACTTGTATGTTTCAATTGTAAAGAGGTTGGACACTTTGCTATAAGATGTCCAAATAGAAGAAAAGATGGCAGAGGAAATGATAGATCATATGAGAAGAAGTTTGATAGAGGTGATAATAGAGATTATTGAAGCAACTGACAATCTGACAAAAGAGATACCCAAGACTACAAGGATAAAGGGAAGAAAGCTTGTTACCTAGATGAAAATAGAGCTGATGAAACTAACATTGAATCAGAAGAAGACATCAAGATGGTATTTTTAGCCATGAAGGATGATCCAGATGAAGATGAAGAAAGATATGTAGAAACTGCACTCATATCTAAAGTTAGTAAAAATTATGTCTGGATCATAGATAGTGGCTGCACTCATCATATGACCGGTGATAAATAAAAGTTTGAGACTTTTGAATACTATAATGGTGGTTCAGTGAGAATGGGAAATGATACACCATGACCAATTGAAGGTAAAGGAACCATAATGTTGAATAACCTGATAAAATATGAAAATGCTTACTGGGTAAAAGGACTGAATTATAACCTGTTAAGTGTATCATAGCTGAATAATACAAGTCATCGAGTGGCATTTGAAAATAAGAAGGCAAAGATCTTCAATGAATCAGGAAGGTTGATTGGAACCAGTGAGTAGACAAAAGGCAACCTTTTCTATCTTGATGACACTAACACCACTTGTTTAATGGCTAGAAACGAAGACATATGGTTGTGGCACAAAAGATTGTGTCATGTGAACTTTGACAACATGATAAAGATAAGCAACAAAAGGAATGTCAAAGGCTTACCGAGCATGACTAAGCCCGAGCATATCATGTGAAAAAACTATCAAAAAGGTAAGATGACAAAGTCTAGTTTCAAGAGTAAAACCCATACATCTAATGCAATTCTAGAATTAGTCCATATAGATCTATGTAGACCCATGAGGACAAAGAGCTACTATGGAGATAGGTATTTTATTCTCTTTGTTGATGATTATTCTAGAATGAGGACAGTCATGTTCTTAAAAGATAAATTAGAAGCATTTAAGATGTTTAATTGGTACAAGGCTATGGTAGAATAAAAAAGTGAATTTTTTTTGAAATGCTTAAGGTTAGATAGAGGAGGGGAATTTACTTTAGAAAAATTAACTAAATATTGCAATGAGCATGGAATTAAAAGACAGGTTTCTGCACCAAGAACACCACAGCAAAATGAAATTGCTGAGAGGAGAAGTAGATCAATTGTTGACTATGCAAGAACATTGATGATTGAGAAGAGAATCACTCAAAATTTCTTGAGGGAAGCTATCAGTACTACTGTCTACACATTAAACAAAGTACAATTGAAGAAGGACACAAAGAAGACACCCTATGAGCTTTGGTATAGTCATATACCCAATGTAAGTTACTTCAGAATCTTTGGTAGTCAATGCTATATTTTGAAGGATGATAGAAATGGAAAACTTGACTCCAAAAGTGATGAAGGTATATTTATAGGGTACTCAACCAAAAGCAAGGCTTATAAATATCTTAACAAGTCATCTAACAAAATCATTGAAAGTGCAAATGTGAAAATAGATGAATTTGTAGAAAAGAATGATAAGGAAAGCATAAAAGAACTAGAGGAATACAACATGTTTGTTTATACAGAACCTGAAACTCTACCCAAGAAATAGTGTATCGCTCCCGAGAAATAGAAAATTGCACCCGAGCATCAGGCTGCGATTATCAAAAATCAGGAAAATGCTCAAAATGATGTTCCAAACAATGAAGATGAGAAAGAAGGTCAAGAAGATGATCATAATGATGAACACAAAGCTGAACCAAAACTTGCTAAGTATGTCAGAAGACATCATCCATAGAATCAAATCATAGGAGACAAGAAGGATAAAACAAGAACAAGAAGTAAGTCACTAAACACCAGATGTTTACTTTGTGATTTTGAGCCTAAATCTGTTAACACTACACTTGAGAATGAAGAATGGGTTAGTGTAATGAATGAAGAAATAGAATAGATTGAGAAGAAAAGTACATGGACACTAGTACCGAGACCACATGACAAGAATTTCATCGGTACCAAATGGATATTTAGAAACAAGATGAATGAGAATGGAGAAGTCACTAGAAACAAAGAAAGGCTAGTATGCAAGGGATATGCACAAGAATAAGGTATTTATTATGGAGAAACCTTTACACCCATTGCTAGACTAGAAGGAGTTAGAACCTTACTTGCTTATGCTGCATTTAAAGGATTAAAGGTATACCAGATGGATGTCAAATTTGCATTCCTAAATGGAATACTAGAAGAAGAGGTATACATTGAACAAATAGAAGGGTTTGTTGATTCAGACAAGAGAAACATGGTATGTAGACTACATAAAGATTCGTATGGATTGAAACAAGCACCTAGAGCCTGGTATGAAAGACTTAACTCATATCTCATTAGCATAAAATTTGTTAGAACAAGTGAAAATAGCAATCTGTACTTAAAAGAAGATACCAATGGTAATATTCTGATTGCTGAAATTTTTGTTGATGATATCATTGTTGGAGGAAATGAATTGTTATGCAAATCCTTTGCTAATGAAATGAGAAAGGAATTTTAAATATCTATGTTTGGGGAGATCAAATTATTTCTTGGTCTAAAAATTATTCAAAAAGATGCAAGCATATATATCATTCAGTCCAAATACATCAAGGAAGTGCTGAAGACATTCAAGATGGAAGATTCCAAACCAGTTGGAACACCTATGGCTACCAGGTGTAAGCTGACAAAAGAAGACAAATCAAAAGAGGTAAATCAAATATTGTATAGATCAATGATTGGAAAACTAATGTATGTTGTTCACACCAGACCAGATATAGCACATGCAGTTGGAATAGTTGCAAGATTCTCTGCTAATCCTAAAGAATCACATATGACTGCTGTCAAGAGAATTCTGAGATATCTGAAGAACACAGAGGACTATGGATTATGGTATAAAAGAGAAGGAAAATTTGAGCTACAAGTCTATACAGATGCTGATTGGGCTAGAAACATTGATGACCGAAAGAGCACAACTAGAGGAGCAATCTTCATGGGTGATAGACTTGTCACATGGATCATTGAGAAGCAAGGACACATCTCTCAGTCTACTGCAAAATTAGAGTATGTAGCTGCTGCTACAAATTGCTCCAATATTGCATGGATAAAACACTTAATGAAAGGTATGAATATGAAGATTCTTGAACCAGTAATTATCTATTGTGATAATACCAGTGCAATAAACATTTCTAAGAATCCATTCATGCATGCTAAGACTAAGCATATTGCTATAAAGTATCACTATCTAAAAGAACAAGTGCAAGAAAAGGAAGTGACACTGGAATATGTTCAATGAAAGGAAAAATTAGCTGACATATTCACCAAGCCATTACCGAAGGATACATTTGATTACCTGAGACAAAGACTAGGGATCCAACCCTTGTCTATCGGTCAGTAAGTTGACTAGGAGGATTGCATCAGCCTATATCAAATTTGAAGATCAGTCAAGTTGATGCAGACACAAAAAATGAACAACAATAGATACATCTATACACAGAAAGGTACAAGTATGCACCAAACACCAGAGACATTATGTTGTTGATGGATAGGGAAATTCAAGGAATATATTATGAAAAGGGATGGAAGATGATATAACTATTTTTTGTTTAGCATTATTGTCAAAGGGAGAGATTATTCCATTATCATAAAGGGAGAGATATGATAAAGGGGAAATTATTCCATTATCATAAAGGGAGAGATATGATAAAAGGAGAGATTATATCATTATCCATGAAGTGAATTCCTGAAAATAAAAAAGGAAGGGTTAATCAATATTCAAAGGGAGAGAAAGAATGATTACATATGAAATATCCATCTAAGGGAGAGAAGTAACAAAGGGAGAGAGTTCAGACAAAGAGAAAGATTGCTGTCAAAGGAAAAAGAAATTATCAAGAAGAGGAACAGTCAAGGAAGAGCACATATCAGAACAGAAATATCAGATGATACATCTATCTAGTGAAGGGATTAAAGATTGAAGACAAGCATTCTGCAAGAAACAAATCTAAGCTATTTTGAGCTTACCAAAAGTCATACATTTGTAATAATTACATTAGGAAAGCTTGATGAAACTGTTATATTTCATATTGTATTAGTAATAGTATAGTATGATAATGTAGTATGTTGCCATCAATGCCAAAGGGAGAGATTGATGACATTGAACTGATTGAATGTTTGAAGATGTTAAGTTGATCACCAAAATGCAAAAGGATAATGCAAGACATTAAATCAGTTAATGGATTGTATTGTCATTGATGTCAACTTGATATAATCTAATCGATTATAATCAAAGTGTCAAAGACTTTAGAGAATCAGAGAGATAAAGATTATGCGTTCAGTAATGCATAAAAGACAAACATTAACAATATGACTTCAAACACCGACGGCTAGTGGAACCCGACGGATAGAGATCACCAAAAGTCAAGTCACAGTGATGCCTAAGCAAGAACACCGACGAGCACTAGAATCACAAGCATAAATGATGGCCAGAATAATAGTGTAAATTGATGGAGAAGCCCGAGGAGAAATAGAGTGTTGACCGAAGATATCAAAGAGTTAAAACCCCAAAATTAACTTGAGTTTAGAAATGACAAAATATATCTACTTGGTGATAAGGCCAAATTATTGCCATTATTTTGTATAATTTTAAATACTTTGTTCTAGTTTTTGGCAAAACATTTGAGAGCCTAGCTAGTCAAAACTTGTGATAAAGTCTAGATAGAACTGATAAACCATGGGTAGATGTTTGTGACATATTTTGCTAATATTATACATATAGTGCAGTATTTCATAAAACCATCAGAATATATGTTCTAATATCTAGATATTTAATTTGATTAAGCTTGTTGCATGAATATTTTTGCATCATAACTAACTTGACAGGAGAGAAAGTGGCTGGAGAGTGGTCGACTGCATTCAAGGAAGACTGTTGAGGACCAGCTACGATGGAGTGATCATTATAGCACCAGGAAACACGGCTGCTAAAATGGAGCCATTATTCTAGGACGTGGGGATGTTGTGTGCCTATATTCCCTCTGCACTTTATTAAGTTGAATTGGTCGCTCGAGCTTTATTACCCACACCGCGGGCTGTTGCATTTCCACCTTCTTCTCCGGCATGTTTTCAGCAAGATAGTTTCTTTTCTATTTTGTAATAAGTGTTAGATCCTCTATATACAGGGATTGGACTGATAGTTTGAAGTTAGTTAGAAAAGTTAGAGAAAGAATTTTTTGGAAGAAAAATGTTGTATCTTACAGCAATCTATTTTCAAGTTTCATGTATTGTTTCTATGTAATGAGTTTTTGAAATACAATGAAGTAATTCTTGGTTTACATTATGTGTTCATAGATTAGTAGAAACTGACCAAGGGGGCCCACTTGGGAGGTGGAATAGGTTAGAATATAATAGATTTCATTTCCAGCATTTCTAGCATTTCTAGCATTTCCAGTATTTCAGATAGAAGTTACAATTTCTTCCTGCAGCATCGTACCTTGTGAGTGTTCCTGCAGCATCTGCAAGAATAGTTATAATGGATGTTTTAGGTTGAAAGTATAGGTTTGAGTAGAGTTTGCATTTCTAGCATTCATTTCAGTAAGGAGATAAATGTATTCTTTTCCTGCAGCACTAGTGTAGGTTTCTTTTATGCATTTTTACCTTCCTGCAGCATAAGCAAAATGACTCCTTAAGGAACCTAGTGTACATATCGTGCTAACCATTTCAAGTATACGTCCCTGGGTTGAAAAGTTAAATACACCTCATAATGGGAGAAGTAGTCCTTAGAATGAATAAACCATTCCTAAGAAAGGCCTTGAGCATGATTATTCCACACCTATTGTGAGGCGGTTCATTTTTGGCGCTGTTGCCGAGGATGGTGTCAAGCTAGGAACATTTTTTAAGTCATTTTTCATTCCTAGATTAGTTTTTAGATTTGTATCCCTAAAAATTGCTTCACAAGTGTGAAGAATTCAATTGGATGCATCAAAGAGAAAGGCGACAAGATGAATATGGTAGATTTCTCCCAATAGCATCTGCTAGTTTGAATGAGGAAGTTGAAGAAGTTGAGTTAACCTTTGAAGACGCAAGCCCCAAATTTCCTGCAGCATCTTCCTCCAGAGCAAAACCACTTGATATAAGCGGCTTCCGACCTTTTGCAGAAATCTTGGCCAGCTTTCTAGATAATTCCGGTCAAAATCCACGTATTGTTAACAATCCAGTAGCTAATGCTCCTTTCCAGCAGCAACCCCATAATCAAATACCTCTAGTAATGGCACACCCTACTTTCCCATTTCCTCTTCCAAGCCTTATAAACAATGCTAATCTCAAAAATATACCCACAGCTGCTCTTCTGGAGTTTTATGGTCTTATAACAGAGGATACTGACACTTTCTTGTTTGAGTTTGACATACTCTGTCAAAGCTTCAAATATAAAACCGATGCCCATAAGCTCAAGTTGTTTCCTGCAACACTGAAAGAGTCAGTCTTACGATGGTTCATGGGCTTAGGAGCCAATGCAGCAGGTACCTGGGATGAGATGCAGACGTTGTTTTTGCAGAAATATAAAGATTATTGCAAAGGCAGTGACACAAAAGGAGATGATATATTTAGGATGTCTCAAAAGGAAGATGAAACATTGGAGGACTATGTTTCACATTTTTTGTACACAATGCAGAAGAATCCCCAGCATGTATTGGCAGAGGACTCACATAAACTAGTCTTCTTGAGAGGGGTAAATGACAATTGTCTGGAAGCATTAGACTTGATGGCTAGTGGAGACATATCCCAATCCTCTTGGGATGACCTCAAGAAAATATTTCTTAACTACTCAAGGTCAACTGTGAAGAAAGTCAGAGGATACAAGCCCACAGTCACAAAAGGGATTGGTTCAGGCATTTCAAAGCTAGAGATATCTAATTTGCTCATAGATTTCAAGCAAGATATTATAAATGATGTAGCTACACATCTTGACACAGTGACTACCAAGAAGAAGCATGTAGAAGCTGAATCACAATTGGCTGAGTACTATCCACACTGCCGCAAACAAAAGAAAGACTGTGGATGTAAGCTGGTAGCAAACCTAGAAAATCAACATTTTCCAACTGACTACATGAAGATAGAAGGAGACAATGACCAAGTGTTCTTCATTGCTCAACATTGACCATGGGCTTCACGATAAGGTATGCCACAAGATCCTCTACAATTTTTAAATTTTAACAATAATCAGTGGCAAAACCAAAATTATCAGAACACTTCTCAGTACTCTCAACCCCAGTGGCCAAACCAGTAGAATAACCAATGGCCAAACTAGAAAAATAACCAATGGAAAAACTTGCAAAATAATCAGTGGCCAAATCAGCAAAATAACCAATGGCAAAATCAACAAAATAACCAGTGGCCTAATCAGCAGAATCAATGGCAACCACCGCAAGAAAATTGACAACAAACTAATCAATGGAGGGGGCCTCCATAGTGGCCTAACCAAAATTATGGCTGTCCACAATTACCACCTCCATTGCAACCACCTGCAATAATGCCACCTCCTGCAACAACTAATGCTAATCTAAAGCCAACCCAATTGCCTGCTCAACCACAGCCAAATACAAAAAACAAATAGTAGCAGCAACAAATATACACTACTGACACTCAGTAGTGCCCTACTTATTCATTAGAGATAGCTGATATCCATTTGAGGTCTGGTACCACACTGCCTATCCCTGAATATCCTATTATTATGGAAGTTGCAGACACTCCTGCAACGCTACTTCCAGAAGCCACACTGCCAAATACCAGCCAACCGACTGATATACCCAGTAGAACTACTATCCACACTTCAAATCCACCCTTTCCACATAGGCTAAACAAAGAAAAACATATACCCCAAGAGGAAGAAACATTTGATATTATTGAGCAGCTAAAAAATATGAACATTCAAATCCCTCTGTTCCAAGCTATCAAAGATATACCTCTTTATGGAAAGGCTATTAAGGAAGCATGCCTTAAAAAGCTAGGATGGAAGAAGAAAGACCCTCAAACAATACATGTTGTAGGGAAATTAGTGGATATCATGTTAGGAAAGGTGGTAATACTAAAGTATTCAGACCCTGGCAGTCCAGTAGTTAACCTGATAATAAATGGACAGACTGTGAAAAATTCTCTAGTTGATTTGGGAGCAACAATAAATGTGACGACTAAAGATACAATGCATAGGCTAATCATAGAAGGCTTAAGAACAACAGCCACAGTGTTACAACTTGTTGGTAGTTCAATTGTTACTCTAGAGGGTCTCATAGAAGATGTGATAGTTACCTTAGATTCATGGGAGTATCCTACTGATTTTCTTATCCTATCACCTAAAGTAAATTTTGCTGGCTATCCTGTAATCTTGGGAAGACCCTGGTTAGCCACCATTGATGCCAAAATTAATTGCAGATCAGACAGTATGACAATTTCAAATGGTCAAGCCATAAGGAAGCTAGCCATATATCCTCCTACCCAACCTCAGCCAAATTTGGGAGAACCTATTTGGCCAGACTTAGGGGATGAGGAGGAAGAGCTGAATTCAGTAGCCCAGCTCATGATGTTGCATAGGCAATATTTTCTAAAGATGTAAGAGGAAGATGATGTGATACAGAGCATTCTCACTAATGAATGTATTGTGGCTAAAGATGTTTTAGAAAGTTCTATTTTATAGCTATGTACCTATAAGGATTGTATGTCTCCAGCAAACCCTGAAACGATTGATCAGTTACTAACAAGTGAAATAGCAAGAAGTCCAGTGCCTAAAGTGTTAATGGCAGAGCTAACAACAACAGTAGAACTTTCCTCTAGTCGTAACCTCTATGTAAACAACAAGTTGTCCCAACCACAGTTAGCACTGTTAACCAAGCTCCTCAGATAGCATGAGAAAGCCTTTGCATGGGATTATGGAGATATGGAGGGAATAAACCCAAAATTCTGCACCCACAAAATCTACATCAGTGATGGAAGATTGCCACTTCGTCAACCATAGAGGAGAATAAATCCAGCACTAAGAGAAATAGTTAAAACTGAGTTGCAGAAGTTGTTGGATGCTGGATTCATCTATCCAATCTCTGATAGCAAGTGGGTATCACCATTGGTAATTGTACCTAAGAAAG
>MU224030.1:237430-283039 GCA_018584345.1 Thuja plicata | reverse complement strand
AAGTTAGAGAAAGAAGTTTTTGGAAGAAAACTGTTGTATCTTACAGCAATCTATTTTCAAGTTTCATGTATTGTTTCTATGTAATGAGTTTTTGAAATACAATGAAGTAATTCTTGGTTTATGTTCTGTGTTCATAGATTAGCAGAAATTGACCAAGGGGGCCCACTTGGGAGGTGGAATAGGTTAGAATAGAATAGATTTCATTTCTAGCATTTCTAGCATTTCCAGTATTTCAGATAGAAGTTACAATATCTTCCTGTAACATCGTACCTTGTGAGTGTTCCTACAACATCTGCAAGAATAATTATAATGGATGTTTTAGGTTGAAAGTATAGGTTTGAGTAGAGTTTGCATTTCTAGAATTCATTTCAGTAAGGAGATAAATGTATTCTTTTCCTGTAGCACTAGTGTAGGTTTCTTTTATGCATTTTTACCTTCCTGCAGCATAAGTAGAATGACTCCTTAAGGAACCTAGTGTACATATCATGCTGACCATTTCAAGTATACGTCCCTAGGTTGACAAGTTAAATGCACCTCATAATGGGAGAAGTAGTCCTTAGATTGAATAAACCATTCCTAAGAAAGGCCTTGAGCATGATTATTCCACACCTATTGTGAGGCGGTTCACTTGGCAGAGCTAAATATGGATTTAACTGGTAGTTATCTTTGTTTTCATCGAAAAGATAAATCCAGAGATAAGTAAAGGATTTAAAGCTATTTTTTCCAGTTGGAAAGAAGATCTCTGTGAGATAAAACAAGAGTTTTGCTTTAAATATAATTGGCTAAGATTACGGATCACACGAAGATCAAGAAAATCAAGAACCAACAACGGTAATATCATGTCTATAAAGAGACAACTTAATTAATTATTAATTAAGTGGGTGAATGAATAAAAAGAGGATGCTGAAGAGAAACTAATGAAGAGAAACTTCATACAGTCCTAATCAATCAAGCTGGGGAAAGGCTAAAGTTTTTTGCGGACACCAAGAAACATAGCACAACATCACGAAGAAGAAGTAAAGTGGAGCAAAGGTATTAACAAAGATATATTGATCAGATTAGTTTTATGAGATTATAATAGATCTGAAAATATGCAAGTATAAGCTATATATGTGAACAGATCATATTGTTTCAGTTTAACCATTGATTTAGAAAGTCTCTTAAGCGAGCAGGATTTAAAGATCCTTTCTATATTGAGATACATCCTAAGGAGTATCAAAAATTTTGATCATGAAGATAACATGATGTTGGTAAACAGATTGTTCTTTTGAATTTAACTCTAAAATACCCAAAATACTTAAGAACAATTGAATACAACAGTTGGATAATTGTTGTTGAAAAACCAATTTCCCTCTGAATTTAAAGGTACAACACCCTTATATGAATTATTTTCACTGAATCTTGATCTTTCCTAATCTAACAGAGGTATGTTCTTCACCCGAGAATAGAAGAGGTAAACCACGCTAAACCCAGATGAGAAATAGCTTAGGCAAGGTGAATTCAACTTTAAATCTAGCCAACTCTGAGATTTAATCAATCTGATTAACTCCCAAAACTGGTAATACATGAACTTCTACTAAAAAATGTAGATGCCAAACTAAAGATTAATGATGAAATGATAAAGAACCAATCTATTTCATAGAAATGTTTCCCAACTCAGGATAACAACAGATATTCCACTAAATTAACTATATCAAATCATAATACAAAAATCTAGTTTGAATACAGATTGAAAATCTAACTTCAAAGAAACATTCAAATTCAATAGAAAGACAAATGAAATGCAATGGAACAGATAAATAAATGGTATTTAGACACACACAATTGACTTGAAAAAATGCTATCTTTCACACCAAAATTTAGTCGACCTTTGTATTGATTTTGGAAATAATACATATAGAGGCCCAGATTGGGCCGTTACAAAAAAAGGGGGGAACTGAAACGGTTCAACTTCCCCAACCAAAAATGATAACCAAAGGTTTATCCGTTACAACTTAAATCAAAATTTGGTACAAAGAGAGAATCTATTCAAGCTTGAGTTTCATTCCCTTTGCCTAATTTATCCCTATAGGCAGTGACAGCTGTGATAACTCTCATGAGATCCTCATGTCTGTTGACATTGACATTGGTGTATCGGATGAGCCACCTAGAATGCTCCTTAGCCAGACTCTTAATTGCATCAGTCTGGTCCTTCAATTCTTCCATGGCTTTATAAATACATCCACTCAACTGCTGGAGTTCTTGCACTTTGTCCAAATGGGTGGAAGATTGCTTTGCCAGCTTTTCCACATAATCATAAAATAATTTCTGCATATTGGCCAATCCTATCATTTCTTTTCCTTGCCCACTCGCCTGTGATTTTGTGTGCAAAAATTGAAGAATCTTAAAGTCTTTATTTTGTTCTTCCTTGACCTTAACATCTACTTGCTACAACCCTATCTCTGCCTGGATGATCAGCTCAATTTTGAACTCTAGGCTTTGAAGCCACTTGATTAGAGGCTCATCTCCCTTTTGTAGAATCTTGGCTTTCAATGCCTCTTTGGTCTTCATCTTTACTGCTACATGGAGTGTCACTATGAACTCCTGACACTTCACTCTCTCAGATGCAAGAGTTTGCAAATTCTTTTCAATGTTGTTCCTTTCCGTCTCCAATCTCAAGAGAGCATTACCCAACTGCTTGAAAAATACCAATCCCTTAGACTTAAGCCTCTCAATCCATCCCTTTTCAATCTACATGAAGTGCCTATCCTCCTACAACTTGGCTATTATGCTTTGATTCTCCACGGCATTGGGATCGAATGTGGTCTGAGTAATGGGGATACTAGCAACTGGAGTAACCAATTGCCAGATGAAATTAGTCAGCTCACTGACTTTGGCCTGAAGTTGTACCTTTTCCATTTTAAGTTCTTCCAGATCTTCTTCAATTACTACATTAGTGGATTTCCACCAATCCACTTTAGTATCATGTCGGGCTAAGCCCATATCAAATGAGTGTAGCTCAAAATCCGAAGGGGTTAAATCTTTAAAATGGCCCTCCTTCATGGGCTTTTCTACCTCCATAGTGAAATTCCCAGTCTCTAGGTCTCTTCCCAATGTGGACAGTGTCTTCACTTTCTTAGTCTTTATTGCAGTGACACCGGGTTGCATGGCTCGAGCTAGAGTATCTTTGCTGGGATCTCCTTCTTCCAATCTCTTTCTATTGCACTCCAGAGTGTTCTCTATCCATGATTTGACATTGGTGACCTTAGTGGAAGAGACCAACTCCTCTATAAAAATTTTCCTAATGAATGGAGGAGTAGACTTTGGCCTTGAAGCAAATGGATTTACCAAGGTAGGAGAAGAGGACACCAATTTGGATACTGAAGCAACCTTCTACTTTTTCGTGGCCTCTTCTTCTGATTTTGTGGTTGAAGGAGTATCTTCAACCACTTCTACTATGACAGGGGACTCTTGCCTTGGAGAGTCATGGGTTGAAGTGCGAACCGGTACATCTATAGTGACTACTTTAGCAGGGTGCTTTGGTTCCGCATCTTTGGTAGGTTCCTCTGTTGTTCCAATTTATGGAAGTGGACCTTTTCCACAAGTCTTCTTTGGTTGAACTTCCTTTTCAGGAGGTTCATCACCTCCCCCAGTTGGTTGAGACAAACTATTGGTCATAGTTGGGAGTACCACCGAAGAAGTTGTTGCAATGTTGGAAGTATCCTTTCCCGGGGTCCTCTAAGTAGGAGGCTTCCTTTCTGACCTCTTCCTACCGTCCATTCAACCCACTGCTCTATCCTCTTATAAATACCACTCATTAGAGTCTACAAGTCACCGATGGCTTGATCTAGCATGGGCTCAGAACTGATGGAGAGGGTTTTGATCTTCTTGAGATAGGTATTATCATACACGTGCTGGCTGTCATCTAGTAGCCCCTCAACTGCAAGATTGACCTTGAACTTTTTGATTTTTTTAATGGTTAATCTAGCATAAAATCTATCTCTTCTCTCTAGATCATCTCTACAATAGGCCCAGTAGTCTTCAATGTCATCTACATGGTGGATAGCTTAGCTCATTTGTAGGTAATCATGAGTGTAATTAACTAGATCATACTGTGGCATCAGAACATCATAGGTTTCCAATGAAAAATTCTTGGAGAATGCCTTTAGAACATTCTTCACCTCAGACTAGGATGTAGAATTGTAGGCTCTGATAGTCATGGGGAAGTCATAGCCTTTCTTCCTGGCATCATCACAGATCAAATTCACTTGCAGCACTTGCCTCATCACCTCCACCAACACGATCATATCTGTAGGATATCTGGGCAGCTTCAAAGGGAAGTCGTCAAAACCTGCAAGATGAAGGTATGAGAAATCTCTAAATTGAATAAAAATAGCATCCGAATTGGCTGATAAAAGCCATGGCTTTGGGAGAGAATCTCCTTTCTGGATAGCCTTGTAGCTCCCTGCACAATCTCATTGCAAACGCATCATTAACCCGAAGATATTCTGCATAACTATTATGTAATTGCAAAGAGGGGAAAAATTCATAACTCTTAACATCATCAGGAAATTCCTCTAATCTAGGAAGCCCTAGCCAAATTTGGATTGTTGCAAGAATATACAAAAGGACTGAAGACATATAAAATTCATTCTAGTGCTTAGCTCTATCTAGGGCCTCCGAGAGGTTCTCACTTACCATAAGGGCCCAATCAATTAAGTGATGTTGGGAATAGATTACCTGAACCAGAAAGAAGTGATGTTCAACAAAATTGAGTGCCTCACTCTTACCTCTAATCCTGTGGAGTACTACTAGAATGTCTATGATCTCTGGCTTTAGATTAGTGCCATATAGTGTCTTTGGCATCTTTCCTTTGGCGCTCCTGGGCTCTTGAAACTATGCTTTCATTATCTCCTTCTTCCAAATTGACTTTTTGGAAATATATTTAGTCTTCGCCTGACTGTATGTCAATTCTGAATACTCAGCTTTCTCTGGGATGCGAAGTGAGTTCTGGACCGATTCTCTATCAATAGATAGCAACACCATATCATTGGGCAAGAGGATTTTCTTGGTGTCTGGGTTGTATCAAGCTATGCATTCCCATATCAATTCTAGAGCTTGAACAACCATGGGAAAACTAGCAGCTTCAACTAATCTGCTCTCCTTCAGTTTCTCTGTGATGGGATGCATCTCGTCCGATTTTAGTCTACTCTGAATGTTCTACATATCAAATAAATTCAGAGATGTATCTGAGATCTTATGCTATTCAGAGGTAATGTCATTCATTTCATCAAATCCCATAAATCTAGATTCCATACTTCAAATGATTTGATTTGGGAATAAAGAATATCTTTTAAGAATGCAGGGGCAAAGAACAACTAGTATCGAAGGCTTCAAATTGAAACAATTTGTTAATAAAATAGTAGCTTCTGTTGGCAACCTCCAACTAATCTTATAACTTTTGTATTCTTACCGTTTAACGACTGACTTCCCACGCCACATGAATGAAAAGACCTCAACATTAATGAAACAGTCCATTATGAAGTAAAATAGCTTGATTTGAGTTAATTACTTTTCTCTTATGAGCCATTAAGAAATGTCTTTTCACTTTAGTAACCACAATAGTAACTTTCCTGAGGTAGCGGAAAATTGCTTTTCCACTTCTCCTTTGGGTGGAGAAATGCTTTTGGAGTGCTCTCTGTTTGAAAATCTGCCAAAGGGGAAATTTGGTCTGTCAAGGTGCCAAAATGGCATGTGTCGATTCTTTATGAGATAGATTCTTCCTCCAAATCCCTTCATTTTAATGGCTTGGCAGAAAACGTACTCTATGGGTCGAAACCCACCTATTGGAGTAGTGGAGAAGCCATTTTTGCTTTTCCGCCATCAGACTTATTTCTTAGATTTATTTCTATTTAATCATTCCTCTTGGCTTGTAGAGGTATAGTTCTGACATAGCAGTCCCTCTAAGTGTAAGGGATCCATTTTAGAACTGCACATCATGCTGAGACATCACTTAGTAGTCACCGACAGAAAATGCACCTTGTTGATGCTTTTCTGCCAATGCTGTAAAATGAAGAGTTATGGCTAAATACTTCAGTTGCATGTAAAACTAATGTTAGAAATCTTTGAACCATGGCCTTTACTAGATTGGGAACTTAACCTACCCAATGAAAACATGATCTCAAATATAGATTCCCTTCAGCTCACAAAAGAGAAGTCATATTGGGGAAATCTGGTAAAGGTCTCCTATCCTAAGGGGATAGCTAGACTTAGACTCAGGACTCACATGAAGCTTTCAGGACCATTACTACACATCAGACATCCACTTTCATCTAGAGGTATTGGAACCAAAAGTGGGGCAACATCTGGATCTATCTGAGGACTTGGAAATTCACATGTCCAAGCAAGGAACTCAATTCTCTAGTTTCACAATGCTCAAAAAAGGTGGCTCACAACAAAACTAAAGCAAGACAGGGAAAGGAAAGTGGAAAGGAAACCTAACTAGGAAAACAAAAAAATAGGAACTAAACGTAACTATGGTACAATTTAGGGGTTACTTGTTTTCAATTTAGATCTGATAAAGTTTCAAGTCCTGACCATTATACGTCAGGGGTAGTGCTTCACCATATGGATATGCCAATTTAAATGAATTCTTCTCAAACACTTGATGGATCTTGAAAGGTCCTTTCCACAGTGTTTCAAATTTTCTATGCATGCCTTTGGGTGCCCTGCATTTTTCCCATAATAACACCACGTCTCCCTCCATGAATTTTCAAGGTCTGCTCTTTTTATCAAACAAGTTATTCACACGCATTTGATGCCATGTGATATGATCAACCATTTTCTCCCTTTCTTCTTCTAGTTTTCTCAGGTACATAATCCCCTTTTCTAAACCATCTTCATATATTTCATCCTCTATTGTTGTCCTTAGTTTGCTAGTAGCTAACTCTAATGGTAATGGAAGACTGGCTTCTACCCCGTAAATGAGTTTAAAAGGAGATACATCGATGGCTCTTTTGGGACTCAATCTATATGCCCAGAGGGCTTCATAGATCTTATGCCAAGTTTTCTGGTTGTCTGCTACAAGATTTTTCATGATGTTTACCAAATTTTTATTGCTAGATTCTGCTTGATCATTCCCTTGAGGGAAATAATCAGATGAGTGATTGATCATGATGCCATACTCAAAGAAAAATTCTGTAATTTCTTGAGAAGAAAAGTATGCAACATTATCCATAACTAACTTAATAGGCACACCAAATCTTACCAGAATTTTTTCTTTGATAAACTCACATACTACTTCTGAAGTAGTTCTCTTGGTTGCTTTTTCCTCTACCCATTTCATGAAGAAATCAGTCGTAGTGATTATGTAGGTATTACCTACACTGGATGTGGGATTTATAGGACCAATAAAATCAAGACCCCATTGTTGAAAAGGACCTTCAATTACCACTGGTCTCAGAGGTAGTACTGCCAACTGTGGCTTTCTGGTAAATATTTTGCATTTCTCACACCTTGATACCCAATGGTATGCATCTCTAAACATTCCTAGCCAGTAATAACACTGTCTTAAAAGCTTGAATGTAGTGACTGATGAGGAGAAGTGTCCTCTGCAAGCTTCATCATGAAACACCTTTAAGAACTTCTCTTGTTGTTGTCTGTCGAAACACCAGAGGAAAGTTCCATCTATAGATCTCTTATACAATCTATCTTCCCAAATTACATATTTAGAAGCTTTTAGTTTCAGGTCCCTTCTTTGCTTCAGAGTTAACCCTTCAGGGCATTCACCATATGTCAAGAAATACACAATATTTTCAAACCAAGGGTCTTGCATACTTACTGCCAAAACCAAGTGTACAGCTTCTTCTTCTTCTGTTCGATTCTCTGCCATTTCCTTGCACAGTGCATTTCCTCTCACCATCTTGGTGGGCTTGATCTCTATGTCATATTCTTAGGTTTTAGCTACCCATGCTCCTCTGTTGTTACATCCTACATCCTATTGAGTCAAGATGATTTTCACTGCAATATCAGGCACATACACAAGAGAGTGTGAGTGTAGAATGTAGAATCTGAAATTCTTTAAAGCCTTTATAACTATGAAAGCATGTTTTTCATTCTGAGAGTATCTCAATTCATGATTTTTTAGAGGTGTGCTCATAAAGGCAATGGGAGCTTGAATTCCCTCTTCATTCCCCTACATGAGACTGGCTGATAGAGTATGTTCAGAAGAGTAACAATAGATTATGAAATCTTTCTTATAATCTAGGTGGCAAAACACTGGAGCATTTGCTATGGCATTCTTTATGCTTTTAAAATCTTGTTTACCAGGGTCGTTCCACTTAAAACTCACATTTCCTTTCATCATGTCAACTATGCATTTGGTAATCTCAAAGAAATCTAGAACAAATCTCCTGAGAAAGTTTAATTGACCAAAAAATGATTTCACTCCAGTTTTGTTCACAAGTAAACTCAATTGTTGGATGACTCTTACTCTTTCCAGGTCGATCCTTATGCCTTCTTTGGAGACAATGTGGCCCAACAATTTCCCCTTAGTTACATAGAAAACTGACTTATTAGGATTCAATGAAATCCCATCTTCCCGACACCTTTGCAATACTCTCCTTAAGTCATTTATGCAATCTACTCTTTTCCTGGAGAATACAGTAAGGTCATCCAGATACATACCAATGATTTTGTTCTTCATATCACTGAAAGAAATCTCCATGCCTCTCTAAAAGGTAGCCCTGGCATTGATCAACCCGAAGGGCATTCTATGATATGCGAAGGTGCCCCATGGAGTAGTGAAGGCCATTTTATGCTGGTCTGCCTTCTCAACTTCTATCTGATTATATCCCAAGAAGTCATCTAACATAGACATCATTTTAGCTTTGGCCATGATTTTCAAGAGATGATCCATGTTGGGAAGAGCGTAATTTTCTTTCAAAGAAGATTGATTAAGGTTTTTGAAGTCTACATAGATTCTTATTTCTCCATTCTTATTCCTCACAGGTACTATGTTCACCACCCAGGTAGAATGATGGATGGGGTATATGATCCTTGCTTTGAGCATTTTATCAACTTCCCTAAATATTGCATCTACAACTTTTGGATTGTAGTTCCTTTTCTTTTGTTTGAATGGAGTTGCTTCAGGTTTCAAAGGAATCTAGTGTTTGAATTTCCCATTCATAAAAAATTTCAAATCCTCATAACTCCAAGCAAAAACATCTTGGTATTCCAGGAAGAGGTTCCTGGCCTCTTTCCTTTCTTCTTCAGTGCAACATTTCCCAATGTTGATAATCTTGGGATCCTTCTCGGTTCCTATGTTCATTCCCTCATATTCATCAGTGGTAGGACCTCTCTTGATTCTCTTCTTCTTAACAAAGGTGTCATGCCTGTTGAAGAGTTTTTCAACTGTAACTAAGTGGGGAGGGATGATATTTCCTTGTAGCTAGATGATATATGACTTATCTTTCTTTTTCTTGTCTTGACAGTCTCCTTTGGTTCTATTGGGAACGTCTTTATGGAAGTCACCACCGCTCTCCAGAAAGAGATGGAGGTTTTGGTCATCTTCAAACACTTTCCAGTCTTCTACATTATCAGGTACGGATGGTCGATACATGACCTCTACTTGGTATTTATTATCTTTGAATTTTGGGTGAGGGAGAAGTAGCGAAGCTGACATGGCCAAGGATTCTGCCTTGTATTTTAACTCTCTCGACACAAATTCAATAAAGAATTCATCCAGTGCTTCTATTTCGTCCCATATTCTATTTCTATAGTTTTTTAATTTGTGATTTTTTTAGAGAGCATTGATTCTTGACTTGATGCACAATTAGCTCAGCATCACCACGAGCTCTCAAGATCTTCACACACTTTTCCTTTGTAGCAATAATCCCTAACATGAGTACTTCATACTTTGTAGTATTGTTGGTGTTCCCAAACTCAAATTTATAAGCCATAGGCTCACATACTCCATCTAGTGATATCAAGACCACACCTGCACCAGATCCTGACGATGTGCAACTGCCATCAAATTCAAGATTCCAAATCTGTGGTGGCATTTCTTTAGCAAAAAATTGCTTTTCCTCTTCTCCAGCTTTCGTTTCCTCTTCATGATCATTAGTAAACAACATATAGTTACCGAATTCCAATTCTTGATATAGAATCTGGGCTTTAGGGTCATCATATTTAAGTACTGTAAACTTATCTTTCTTCTGTAGGACTAGCTTAATCTTTTTATTGCCTACTAGGATTAAAGCTTGAGACCAATCTAGATTTATCTCCCCTCCAAGGTCTCTGCAAAAAATCATGCTTAACAGTAAACCATAGCTAGCAGGTATATCAGCAACAAGGATTGTTAGCAACATCTTCTTTTCAGGGTGTGCCATCAGGGCCACTTGAGCATCTTTAATTTGACCAACTAGGGGTTCTTTCTTGGAATCCATAGAGTAACATCTACCATGGGCTTTAGTGAGGGTAAGTCCTAGACCTTTATCTATAGTTAATGGCATGAAATTATCTGAGGCTCCAAAGTCTATTATGCAATTGCTTAACTTGGAACCATTAATATATAATGACACATAGAATAGGTCAGGCTTTTGGCCCAGGAAAGTGGCCAAAATAGAAGGTTCCCCTTGCTTATTTGGTTCTAGAAATATAGACTCATTTTCTATGGTAGTCAAGACATTTTTGTTTAACTCTGGATTCCCTTCTTTATAGTAATCTATTAGCTTTTGTAGTTCTATGGGATTAGACTTAAGGTAGTCTATAGGAGAAATCTAAATTTTGGAATCTCTACAGAATTTAATAATATCAAAAGAGCTTTGCTCCTTACCTAGTTGCAGAATTCTCACTCCTTGATTGGTCTCCTTAGAATAGGAGGTAGATGCCTCGTTGTTTTTAGGTAGAGGTGTTGAAGCTAGGATTTTATCCTTCTGACTTAGGGTCAAGACTATATAAGAGGTCCCCTCTATAATAGCGTAACATGTTGCTTATTGTTCTGAATTTGATTCATACTCTAAATATAAATTTTTAGAGTTGCCATGTGAGTATGAATTTGGTTCAGCTCCAGACACACCAACATTCCACTCGTCAGTTTAATGCATCTGGCAAGCACGAGCCACATCAGGGAAGCTTTCTCCATCATGGTCTTTAGTTAGGTGGAAGGCACACGTGTTTCCTCTTTTGGGAGGAGCTTCTATAACTAATCTTTGTGGTGGAGAAGTTAACTATAGCACCTTTCCATCAGCATTCTTTCCCTTGTTGTTTCTCCCAGGTTTCTCATGAAAGTTTCACTGGTAGGGATTATTAAATCTAGGAAGTTACCTCTTGAAGGCAATGAATTCATTGGACAATTTTTGAATCATCTCATATGACGATGTAGTATTACTACTACTAGCTCTGGATTGTATTTCTCTTTTCCATTTCCCAGATGAGATCATATGGTCTTCAAGTTCTACAACAGTTCTTTGTGTGGTATCCAAATCTATGGGGTTCACTCTCCTTAGATCATAATTGATGTCCAACGGCATAGCACTTATGAAGAATTCTTTCAAATTTCATGTTGTAGGCCTATTGACTGCTAGGATATGACTCACAAGCTTATTGAATTTAGCTATAAAATATCTCATACTGATAGAAGGTTCTTTCTTGATAGAATTCAATTGCGTCAACAAGGCATGCTCATCCTCAGTAGTTTTAAATCTTATTTCAAAGGAATCTCTCATGGAAGCCCAATTTGTGATAGAAGAATTAGGTAAGTGGTGGAACCAATTGGCAACACCTTCAACAAGGGTCTCAAAAAATAATCTGATGGCCACATCCTCTTCTCAAACTACTAGGATATTAAGTAAAGAAAATATGGCAACAATGTGCTCATCTGTAGATACTTTCGTGTCTCCATAAAATTTAGGAAAGCTCTTTCTAGAACCTGAAGGAAGGGGATTGTATGCTGCTAATTTCAAAGGTCCGACTGTAGCGGCCCAAGGGATGACCATTTCCGCTTGGGGTAGATAGGGTGTTAGGTTGATAATAGGAGGGGAAACTACTTTGTGTAAAGTTAACACTTGGCAAGTGGTGGACAACTGAGTAGTTTTCTTAGGAGGTGAAGAAGGTCTACTCTAGCTCTTTGCAGTTCTATTTCCTCGATGAGGTACTTCTAAAAGAGAAAATCTAATATCGCAAGTCTCTCAAAGACTGGGTCTGTGCTACCTTCTTTCCTTGTACTCCTGAGAAACCTTTTAGGCTCTAGGTTTTCAACTAATTCTATGGCCTAGCTTTACACCCTGCTTGGTGTTGTTCCCTTCTTAGGGTTCTCCTATGGATGGCTCCTTGAAGTGCTTTTTCTCTAGCTTCTTCTTGCTCTAGCACTTGAATGACATTTCTATAATGTTCAGTGCTTCTTCTGTATCTCCAGAAAAAATTATTTAGCGAGCAAATAAGATCTTCTTGATCGTCTTGGAATCCAAGAATCAGTTGGAGCACAAGAATTATATTTTCATGGGGAAGCACCATCTTTCTCCATGACATGCTTCTGGTGTAATGAATATTCATCACCTCAGTAGAGTCTCCAAAAATCTATTGGTAAATAGATTGTTCTTTTGAATTTAACTCTAAAATTCCCAAAATACTTAAGAGAAATTGAATACAACAGTTGGAAAATTGTTATTGAAAAACCAATTTCCCTCTGAATTTAAAGGTACAACTCCCTTACATGATTGATTTTTAGTGAATCTTGATCTTTCCTAATCTAACAGAGGTATGTTCTAGACCAGAGAATAGAAGAGGTAAACCAAGCTAAACCCAGATGAGAAATAGCTTAGGCGGGGTGAATTCAACTTTAAATCTAGCCAACTCTGAGATTTCATCAATCTGATTAACTCCCAAAACTAGTAATACATGAACTTCTACTGAAAAATACAGATGCAAAACTAAAGATTAATGATGAAATGCTAAAGAATCAATCTATTTCACATAAACTTTTCCCAACTCAGGATAACAATAGATTTTCCCCTAAATTAACTGTATCAAATCATAATACAAAAATCTGGTTCGAATACAGATTGAAAATCTAACTTCAAAGAAACATTCAAATTCAATAGAAAGACAAATGAAATGCAATAGAAAAGTTAAAGAAATGGTATTCAGACACACATAATTGACTTAGCAAAATGCTATTTTTCAAACCAAAATTTAGCTGACCTTTGTATTGATTTTGGAAATAATACATATAGAGTCCCAGATTGGGTCGTTACAAAAAAAAGGGGGGAACCAAAATGGTTCAACTTCCCCAACCAGAAATGATAACCAAAGGTTTATCCATTACAACATCAATCAAAATTTGGTACAAAAAGAGAATCTATTCAAGCTTTAGTTTCATTCCCTTTGCCTAATTTAGCCTTATAGGTAGTGATAGATGTGATAACTCTGATGAGCTCCTTATGTCTGTTGACATGGACATTGGGGTATAAGATGAGCCACCTGGAATGCTCCTTAGCCAGACTCTTAATTGCATCAGTTCGGTCCTTCAATTCTTCCATGGCTTTATAAATACATCCACTCAACTGCTGGAGTTTTGGCACTTTGCCCAAATGGGTGGAAGATTTCTCTGATAGCTTTTTCACATAATCAGAAAATGATTTCTGCATATTGGCCAATCCTTTTCCTTGCCCACTCATCTATGATTTTGTATGCAAACCTTAAATAATCTTAAAGTCTTTATTCCATTCTTCCTTGACCTTAACATCTACTTGCTACAACCCCATCTCCGCCTGGATGATCATCTTGATTTTGAACTCTGGGCTTTGAAGCCACTTGATTAGAGGCTCATCTCCCTTTTGTAGAATATTGTCTTTCAACACATCTTTGGTCTTCATCTTTACTGCTACATGGAGCATCACTATGCACTCCTGACACTTCACTCTCTTAGATGCGAGAGTTTGCAAATTCTTCTCAATGTTGTTCCTTTTCGTCTCCAATCTCAAGAGAGCATTACCCAACTGCTCGACAACTGTCAATCCCTCAGACTTGAGCCTCTTAATCCATCCCTTTTTGATCTGCATGAAGTGCCTATCCTCCTAAAACTTGGCTATTATGGATTGATTCTCTGTGGTGTTGGGATCGAATGTGGTTTGAGTACTAGGGATACTAGCAACTGGAGTAACCAATTGCTGGATGAAATTAGTCAGCTCACTGACTTTGGCCTTAAGTTGTTAAATATTCAAAATGGCCCTCCTTCATAGGATTTTCTACCTCCATAGTGAAATGCCCAATCTCTGGGTCTCTTCCCAATGTGGACAGTGTCTTCACTTTCTTAGTCTTTACTACAGTGGCCCCGGGTTGCATGGCTCAAGCTAGAGTATCTTTGCTAGGAGCCCCTTCTTCCAATCTCTTTATTTTTCTCTCCAGAGTGTTCTCTATCCATGATTTGGTGCTGGTGA
The DNA here is from genome assembly GCA_018584345.1 of Thuja plicata. Lineage (NCBI taxonomy): Eukaryota > Viridiplantae > Streptophyta > Pinopsida > Cupressales > Cupressaceae > Thuja > Thuja plicata. Next base: position 268,622 of record MU224030.1, on the reverse strand, counting down.
CCTTAGTGGCAGAGACCAACTCCTCTATAAATAGTTTCCTAATGACTGGAGGAGTAGACTTTGGCCCTGAAGCAAATGGATTTACCGAGGTAGGAGAAGAGGACACCAATTTGGCTACTGAAGCAACCTTCTGCTTTTTCTTGGCCTCTTCTTCTAATTCTATGGTTGAAGGAGTATCTTCACCCACTTCTACTATGACAAGGGAACCTCACCTTAGAGAGTCATGGGTTGAAGTTCCAACCGGTACATTTATAGTGACTTCTTTAATAGGCTGCTCTGGTTCTACATCTTTGGTAGGTTCCTCTATTGTTCCAATATTTGGAAGCGAACCTTCTCCACAAGTCTTTTTTGGTTGAACTTCCTTTTCAAGAGGTTCATCACCTCCCCAAGCTGGTTGAGATGAAATCTTGGTCATAGTTGGGAGTACCACCGAAGAAGTTGTTGCAATGTTAGAAGTATCGTTTCCCGGGGTCCTCTAAGTAGGAGGCTTCCTTTTTGACCTCTTCCTTCTTCCTACCGTCCATTCAACCCACTGCTCTATCCTCTTATAAATACCACTCATTAGAGTCTGCAAGTCACTGACAACTTGATCTAGCATGGGCTCATAACTAATGGAGAGGGGTTTGATCTTCTCAAGATAGGTATTATCATACATGTGCTGGCCGCCATCTAGTAGCCCCTCAACTGCAAGATTGACCTTGAACTTTTTGATTTGTTCAATGGTTAATCTGTCATAAAATCTATCTCTGCTCTCTAGATCATCTCTACAATTGGACAAGTAGTCTTCAATGTCATCTACATGGTGGATATCTTAGCTCATTTGTAGTTAATCATGAGCGTAATTAACTGGATCATACTATGGCCTTAGAACATCATAGGTTTCCAATGAAAACCTCTTGGAGAATGCCTTTAGAACATTCTTCACCTTAGACTAGGAAGCACAACTGTAGGCTCCAATAGTCATGGGGAAGTCATATCCTTTCTTCCTGGCATTAGCACAGATCAAATTCACTTGCAGTGCTTGCCTCATCACCTCCACTAGCACGATCATATCGATAGGATATCTGGGCAGCTTCATAGGGAAGTTGTCAAAACCTACAAGACGAAGGTATGAGAAATCTCTGAATTTAATAAAATAGCATTTGAATTGGCTGATAAAAGCCATGGCTTCAAGAGAGAATCTAATTTCTAGACAACCTTGTAGCTCCCTGCATAATCTCATTGTAAACGCATCATTAACCCAAAGATATTCTGCATAACTGTTGTGTAATTGCAAAGAGGGGAAAAATTTGTAACTCTTAACATCATCAGGAAATTACTCTAATATAGGAAGCCCTGGCCAAACTTGGATTGTTGCTAGAAAATACAAAAGGACTGAAGACATATAAAATTCATTCTAGCGCTTAGCTCTATCTAGGGCCTTCGAGAGGTTCTCACTTACCATAAGGGCCCAATCAATGAAGTGATGTTGGGAACAGATTACCTAAACCAGGAAGAAGTGATGGTCAACAAAATTGAGTGCCTCACTCTCACCTCTGATCCTGATGAGTAGCACCAGAATGTCTATGACCTTTGGCTTTAGATTAGTGCCATATAGTGTCTTTGGAATCTTTCCTTTGGCGCTCCTAGGCTCTTGAAACCATGCTTTCATTATCTCCTTCTTCCAAATTGACTTTTTGGTGATATATTCATTCACCGCCCAACTGTATGTTATTTCTGAATACTCATCTTGCTCTGGGATGCGAAGCAAGTTCTAGACTGATTCTCTATTGATAGATAGAAACACTGTATCATTGGGAAAGAGGATTTTCTTGGTATCTAGGTTGTATTGAGGTATGCATTCTTAGATCAATTATGGAGCTTGAACAACCACAGGAAAACCAGTGGCTTCAACTAATCCACTCTCCTTCAGTTTCTCAGTGATGGGATGCATCTAGTTCGCTTTTAGTCTACTCTAAAATTTCTTTGGCATATAGTGCCATATAGTGTCCTTGGTAGCTTTCCTTTGGTGCTCTTGGGCTCTTGAAACCATTATTTCATTATCTCCTTCTTCCAAATTGAATTTTTGGTGATATATCCATTCATCGCCTGACTGTATGTCATTTCTGAATACCCATCTTGCTCTGGGATGCAAAGCAAGTTCTGGACCGATTCTCTATCAATAGATAGCAACACTGTATCATTAGGCAAGAGGATTTGCTTGGTATCTGGGTTGTATCAAGCTATGCATTCCCAGATCAATTATGGAGCTTGAAAAACCATGAGAAAACTAGCGGCTTCAACTAATCTACTCTCCTTTAGTTTCTTAGTGATGGGATGCATCTGGTCCACTTTTAGTCTACTCTAAAAGTTCTGCATATCAAAGAACTTCAGAGACGTATCTGAGATCTTATGCCATTCAAAGGTAATGTCATTCATTCCGTAGAATCCCATAAATCTGGATGTCATACAAATGATTTGATTCAGGAATGAAGAATATATTTTAAGAATGCAGGGTCAAAGAAGAACCAGTATCAAAGGATTCAAATTCAAAAAATTTGTTAAGAAAATAGTAGCTCCTGTTGGCAACCTCCAATTGATCTTATAAATTTTGAATTCTTACTGTATGTGTTAATTTTGGCCTTGTTAATCAACCACACACTTCAACATAGTCCTTCTTCACTAGGTACACACAAGAATGAATATGAGATTATTCATCTTGCCTGCCTGCATGATTTGACCTGTTGCCTTCTATCCAGATGGGGTTTTTGAAATTGCTCTCAGAACGAGAGGCTCACAACCATGGACCAGTCTAGGAACGAAGGATTTATCATGATGAATTCAATACCATGCAAGATTAAGCTAGGAATTGAAAGATGTAATATGATCTAAGCCATGATGATAAATGCAATTTATTCTAGAAATTAAAAATAGTCTATTGCAATATGAAATTATTCTATATGAGCTTAGCAAGTAAATGAGACAATAATTCAGTATTCTAACAATGCAAAAATGAGTGGGGGTTTTGAATGAAGAATGAGAGTTCTTTTATAGACTTAGAGATTGGTCAGAATGGAAAGTTTCCTTTTTGGAATAAAACAGATAGAAAAGCCAGTTAAAAATAGAAAGCTTTATTGAAAAGAATTCAATAAATTGTCATCTCTCTGCTTTAGTTGTTTTCTTTCTTTGAATTAATTGTTTTATTTGATTTATCTATTTTTCTCTTTTTAAAGCAGGATTAAAGAGAAATTTCCAATTCTGAACAAAAGAAAGCTTTTTGAGAGATTATCTAATTAATTAAATAAATATGACCTCATAATTGCTTTTTCTTAATTATCTGAATAGTTAAATTCAATTATTGAAAATGAAAATATTTATTTAATAATTAAATATTGTTTAATTCCTTTTCATGTGTCTCAGCTAAGGAAGGTGAATTTAATTTAATTAAAGTGCTAAGACTTTATTAATTAAATTAATTCGATCATAAGGTTTGTTTAGCCAATAGATATTTAAGAATTAAACATGATGTATGATTAATGTAGATTTACGATTTTCTACATTTGACACGCAGGTCGAGTAGAGTTAGTTAAAACTCAGAATTGCCTAGTACAATAGGACTTTGATGATCTAGAAAAGTGATAAATGCAACAAAATTGGTTAAGGTTGCAAGATGCCAATTTTGGGGTGTTACATTTTGCCCCTCTTTGAATTGATGTGCGAGCAGCGCATTGATTCAAAGAATAGTCTGATGTCTGAAGCACAGAAGAATAGATTTGAAAGTTGATGATGCAAATATTTCAGAGCCATCTCCAGAATAGAGCTTGACTCTCCGAAGCCTAGGTTAGGTTGCCAAGACATTGGTCAAGTAGAGTTTTCGAGGGTCATCTTCAGAACGAAGCTTGATCCTCAGGGATCCGGGTTAGAATGCCCTGATACCTAGATAGATTGATATCTTTCCCAAGGTTGTCCTTAGAACAAGGCTCAACCTTTAGGAGTCGGGGTTAGATTGCCCCGATACCTATCTCGAAAGATAATCAATAGTGATTTACATCTTTCACAAGGCTATCCCCAGAACGAGGCTTAACCTTCAGGAGTTAGGGTTAGATTGCCCCGATACCTGTCTCAAAAGATAATAAATAGAGATTTTAGGACTATCTCCAGAATGAAGTTTAGTCCCCCAATATCTAGGTTAGATTGCCAAGACACTGGTTTAGATAAATATCTTTCACAAAGCTATCCCCAGAACGAAGCTTAGCTTTCAGGAGTTAGAGTTAGATTGCCCCAATACCTGTCTCAAAAGATAATAAATAGAGATTTTAGGACTATCTCCAGAATGAAGCTTAGTCCCCCAATATCTAGGTTAGATTGCCAAGACACTGGTTTAGATAAATATCTTTCACAAAGCTATCCCCAGAATGAAGCTTAGCTTTCAGGAGTCAGGGTTAGATTGCCCCGACACCTATCTCAAAAGATAATAAATAGATCGACATCTTTCCCAAGGCTATCCCCAGAATGAGGCTTAACCTTCAGGAGTCAAGGTTAGATTTCCCTGATACCTGTCTCAAAAGATGATAGCTTTCGAGAACCATCTCCAGAACGGAGCTTGATCCTCAAGAATCTGAGTTAGATTGCTCAGATGCTGAATAGATGACAAGATGTAAGGGACAAGGATGCCCTTATTGATTGAAAGCTGTGGAACACCCAGTTTTGACTGTGAGGTACAAAAAACTAAACATGCCCCAAGTGATGAGATGCCCCTAGCAATGAGGACTTTTGAAAACCAGATCAGATTGATTGAAATAGATTCAATGATGTAATCATCCTGCCCCCTCGGGAGCGAAATTGAAAGATGACACGTCATATTGATGATAGAGAGCAAAAAATCGTAGATAGATGTTGAATCGGAGATCAAGAAGAACTCAGAATAGATTATGGAAGAATTCAGAAGATGCAGAATTAATTTTGAGTGATTTCAAGGTCTGGTTGACCAAGTTTGACCAAAGTTGACCAGGGTTGACTGGAGTTGACTAGAGTTGACTTTTGAGGAAAAAAGTCAAAAATTTGGAAAATGATGATATGATAAGATTCTGACAAGAAAGCGATGTCAACAAGGCGACTGAACAAGTGTTTGATCGCGTCGGTCCTGAAAATTTTAAAATGCGATTTTGATCACGAAAATGGATTCAGGACGGTCAAATTAGGTAGTGGTGCCATTTTTGCGCAAAATGGAGCACTTTGAAAAATTAGGTCAAACCCTATATAAGGACAAAAGGGTCATTTTTAAAATCATTTGAACCCTTTGACTTTGGAGAATAGAGCTCTGAGAAGAAGACAAAATGGTGGTCCCCTACAACAGTCACCGTTTCGAGCGATCTAGGAGGCACAGCCGGTCCACAGCATACGGACCTCTGGTAAGTGGTTGACAAACTGCTATGTACTTTGAATTTATTGCATTTCGGTCAATTTTTAGCTTATTTTTCATGTTTTTAGGAAGTAGGTCACGGGCCTTCGCGCGAAGAAGTGGTTTCTTTGCGTGCCCCGTAGGGAAAACTCGTGCGAAGAAACTACGTTTCATGTCGCTTGAAGTGAAGTTTCACTTGTGGGAGGACCCAATTTCATGTGAGAAACCCTTGTAGAAGGCATTTTCTTGCGTGAACTGGGATAAAATCTCGTGTGAAAGAGAAATGACGCACGATAGAAAGCACTTTGTCGCGCGAAGGAGATTTTCTTCGTGCGAAATGCTACCCTTTCGCATGTGAAAAAGTCTGCGTCACATCCAAAAGCTATTGCGTCAGTGTTGTTAATGTCTGTAGGATGTCTTGAATGCTTTCTTGTCGCATTATGCTTTGATTATTTGGCGGTTACTGATTGTGCGCTATTGTTCGTATGTCTTGCAGGTCGACTTTGCAGATATAGCATTTAGATCGCATCATCTAGTGATTAGCAGATTGATAGCTCAGTTAGGTGATGCTGAGACCACAAATATTGACACACTAGGATTGAGCACATTATGTGATATACCCAAGATTCAGGTAAATCACGGTCTATTGGGTGCTTTGGTTGAGTGTTTCCATTCAGAAATGAACATATTTTACTTGCTGTAGGGGGAGATGACCATTACTCCCAAGGATATATACAAGATTCTCAGGATACCATTTGTCGACGCCAGAGTTGAGTATGAGACATGGCCCAAGGTGGGCGTAGCTCATTTGAGAGAGGTCTTTTAGGACAACCTCATGATGGGCAGAGTGATCCCATGCGAGGATCTGATTGGTTTGTATGGGGGGACACACAGGTTGCTCGTAGTACTAGCATGCTTCCTTGGATGCTATTTGATGCCAGATCATGGACAACATGGTCTAGAGTGCGGCTGGGGCAGGATGCTACAGCTGATGATGGCACAACCCTGACACTATGGATGGGGCCAGTGCATGCTTGCGCACATGTATCATGAGATGCATGAGATCATCTATAGAGAGGCAAAGAGTATGGTTGTCGGAGTGTTTTTATTATAGATATGGGCATGGGAACATCTTCCCATTACTAGACCCATATGCGAGGATATGAAGCAGCCCTTGGAGCCTTATATATGTAGATACAGAGGCATGGTTACCCAGCCTGTGTTGGGTAAGACTGATCAATAGCGCACTCAGCTCGATGACTTGACAGTCGTGGTGTGGAGGCCATGGAGGCTCACAAAGGCTTGGGATGATGTGGAAGGGCAGTTGAGCCACATGTTCTTCTCCTATGCGATGATTGCTCGCACCATTACCGTTATTGAGAGATTCCCACAGAGGTGGGTATGGTGGCAGTTTGGTCACCCATAGGACATCTCTCAGGACTACACCATATATGTGAGATTCATGGATGAGGTGAGGAGAGGGTGGGGTACACCACTGGATCAGGGGTGCACCATGATTGATATCCGCTCATTGGTCCCAGTTCAGTGGGACTATCTTCGAGACATTACAGATGTCGACGTGACCACCGAGTACAGGGAGCATTTTGTTACACACCCTTTTCCTAGGTTCACAAATCCAGTGGATATGGCAGGCAGAGGGCAGGTGGTACAGCCACAAGTGCAGCAGGGACCGATGCCACCTCCATAGTAGAGGGCACAGTAGGTTCCACAACCCCGGATAGCACAGATGGACATCCCCTCATGACACATGGGGATGGATGCAGGAGCTAGTGGCAGCACTAGGCAGTCCCATAGACGGACTACAACACAGTTGGAGGAGCAGCAGGTACCTCCACAGGAGGAGGATCCTATGTAGGAGGATCAGCCTGCGCAGGAGGTAGAGAAGGACCCACAGTGGCGTATGCAAGAGAGAGTGAGGTAGCTCACTAGACAGGTGGGAGACCTCACTATACATGTGGTCGTCCACAATGTATGATTGATGGATAGAGACTAGGAGATACAGGATCTCCAAGAGTAGCTTTGGGCGACTCAGGAGGAGGTGCAGCACCAGATAGCATGGGCCGCATATTACTTTGCATCATACATAGGTGTGATGCCTGATGAGGCATCGCAAGTGGCTCAGTTCTCGAGCTATGCGAGAGGATCAGAGGGAGTGCAGATGGCACCACCTCCAGATAGGGCCCCACCTCCACCTCCTCCAGGTGATGAGGGAGAGGGCCAAAGCTAGGTGTCTTTGGATAGACATATTAGATGAGATCATAGGGTTTATCTGATGCATTGGCATCCTTGTAGTATATCACCATTTTTTTGAGATAGATCGTGCTTGAGTAGCACCATTTTGTATTTGTATCGACACATGAGATATATATATATATACATATATATATATATACATATATATATATGTATATATATATATATATATATATGTATATATATATATATATATATGTATATATATATGAGCTCATCTTTTGGTATCATCGCATTTGTATATTGTCTTTTATGAGATGTTTCCTATATGCTTAGATGTTTAGATTATTAGAATGTATGCAAATGTATGAACATGTTTAGAATAAATGTATGAAATGCACATGTATGATTTAGATGCAAAGATGTATGTATGTAGATGATTTATGTGAATGCAGTGTAGAAATGAGAATGTAAATGTAATGCATAGGTGATTATGAATTGTGAATATGAATTACGTAAATGCAATGTATAAATGATTATGAATTGTGGATATGAATATGTATATGGTACTAACATCTCATGCAAGACAACAAATGCTAACCAAAGAAGATGTGAAGAATCAAGAGCGAGGGTTGAACACCTGTGCAGTCATGATGAAATGCGAATGGTGAAGAAGAACTCTCCAAAGTATGAACCCAGGAGAATGCGATGAAAAGAACACCAAATTATTGTCACAATGCAAGTCTAGAATGAAAAATGCAATCCTATGCTAGATGCAATATGAAAGTGCAATTCTAGGACATGGTTGTGAGACCCATCGTATGTTTATCATCATTGAGAATTTTATTTTTGGAACATCAAAGTCGATACAACCCTTACTGGCGCCACAATGCAACCATAAGGATATGAATATGACTTATCATCGGATGAAATGTAGGAAACAAACGTAAGCATCAGGGCACAAAAGAGAAGATGACCTGAACATTGTTTCCAATTAATGTTGCAAGAGTACACCAGTATCGAAGCATTCACAGCCAAGATAACCATGAGTGTGATCATGTGTAAAAAAATAGATCAATAACAAACAAATAAAAAATAGTCAGAGAAATAACAAGCAAGGAGATAGTACCAACCTCACCATGGCATACAAATAAACAAGATCAAGGGATGTGAGGCTGTTCCACCTTATTGCGGGAGCTCTTATCACATACACCTTGTTTATTTGACATTTCTGGATCATCAAGACTACACCAACATGTAGTAGAAAAAGAAAATATCAATGAAATCCATAAGAATAGATAGCATACAAAGAAATATCCAATCATAGCTCAGCATGTTTCAAAGTTTACGAATGTGGATGTGTATGAGGTGTTGAAAAACACCGTTGTGCTTGTGAGTGCATTGTGTTTGAATGTTTATCGATAGATGTTTACATTTGAGGTATCTGATGTGTGTTGAAAAACATAGATGTGTCTAAAGATAGTGTTAAAAAACACTGTTTATGGTGGTGTTGAAAAACACCAGTTTGTGTCAGTAGCGAGTTGTCCTTGAGAAATGACAAGATTACTGACTCAGGTGTAAACCAAAGATGTGATCAAATGGGGGGGCCCCTGCCCCCAAGTAATGATGACTAACTTGACGTATGTTGCGAGGACAAACCAGATGTGGTTTCCCCCAAGCATATGGTGCTCAATCAATGACAAGTCAGGAGGGTTCACAAAGGAACCAGAGCGTCATGAAAGTGATCAAAAGATATGTACAAACTAAAGCATAGAATCATCAAGACCGAGTATCGGTAGATAAAGCGTGTGAGTATAACTCCAACTGTGATGAATATGAACAATCTAAATACAATAGTGACAGTAGGCAGAAGCAGTGAGAACCACTGGTAACTGACGCGAGAGAGATGCACAAATGAAGCGATCGTAGTATAAGCTATACATCAGTAGGCAGATGTAGTGAGAACCACTGGTGACTGATGTGAAGAAGATTCTCAAGAAGAGACATCTTAGTAAAAGCTAAGTGACAATAGGCAGACGTAGTGAGAACCACTAGTGATTGTCATGAAGAAGATCCCAAAAGATAATAGGATAGTGCCCCCTAGATTAGGAGGGTCGTGCTTAGAGTATGACTAGTTTCAATCCATGTGAGTTGGTGTCTTGATAGGAACTGAAAGCAAATGAAAGTAGGAAAGCAGGAAAGCAGATGCGTAAAGTCAAGTGTTGATGTGATAGATATAGCATTATGGAAGAAGAGGCGCTTGTTTACCAGGTTTTCACCTGCTTGGCAGAAATTCTTTTTTTGCTACCATGACGCCTGTTTGCCAGGTTTTCATCAATGGCACCTTTTTTTTTTCTTTTTTTTTTGTATTTTTCAATTTTTTAATTTTTTTGTATTTTTGGAATATATGATTTTTTTTGGAGATACATCAAACCGCCTATCGCTAGGTTTTCACTAAGATGATCATTTTTTCAGGACTTTTTCAGATTTTTAGAATTTTTTAAGGACGTTAGTATATACATGAGCACACTGAAGACGTCTCAGCTGTAGAACCACTTTAGATGAAGAGCGTTGATGGTCTCTTTGAGTTGTTCTCCTTCAGTAGTAGAGAGTTGATAGGTACAGACCCAAACACTGTAGTAACAATATATGGAATGAGCCAATTAGGTTCAAACTTGCCTTTCTAGACCCGATGTTGCTGATTCTTAGGGTTTTCCCTCATAACGAGGTCACCTGCTTGGAAGTCCCTTGGTCTAACCTTTTTGTTATAGGTTTTAGACATTCTCTTTTGGTATGCTCTTAGGTGATTGAACACCACTTGGTGACGTTCATCAAGTAATTCTAGCTCTTGTAGCCGAGATATTCTAGTATCTTTGTCAGTAACGAAGCCTTTCAGAGAGACTTGCAGGGAAGGAATCTCAACCTCAATATGTAGCACAACATCTTCTCCATAAACCAATGCATAGGGAGTAGCCCCTATTGGTGTTCTTATACTTTTCCTGTATGCCCAAAGAGATGGATTGATCTGGAGATGCCAATCTCATCTAGATTTATGTATTGTGCGGTGCAGGATCTTAAGGATCATTTTGTTGGAAGCTTCCGCCTGTCCATTACCCTAAGGATAATAGATGGAAGACCAGTGTTGAGTAATTTTGAACTTAGAGCATAGCTCTGTCAAATCCTTGTTTTTAAATTGTCCCTAATTATCAGTGATAATTGCTGAGGGTACACCATGCCTACAGATGATGTAATTGAGAATAAACATTGCTACTATTTTGCCACTGGCTATGGTGAGAGGGACTGCCTCCACCCACTTAGTAAAATAATCTATAGCTGTAATGATAAAATTATGTCCATTGGAGGATGAGGGGTAGATTTGACCCACCAAATCAAAGGCCCATTGCTGAAATGGCCAGAAAGTAATGAATGGAATCAACTCCTTGGATGGAGCATGAATCAGGTTTCCATGTAATTGACATTGTTTGCAGGACTTAGCAAACTATGTTGCTTCTTTTTCCATATATGGCCAGTAGTAACCAGCTCTAATAAGTTTATGGGCCAATGTCAAGCCGTTAGAGTGTGATCCATAGATGCCTTCATGCACCTCTACTAACGCTTGTTTGGACTCATTGGGTTCTAAACACCTAAGGAGGGTACCGTCTAGACCACATCTATACAAGTCATTAGCGATGATGATGAACCGTAAAGCACTGCGGATTAGGTGATGTTTCTCATTCTGGGAGTAAGTGTCTAGAACAATCAGGTCATGTAGAAAGGAGAAGATGTGGTGGTAGTGGGATGAGTCATGTCCTATAACAAAACATAACATTCGAGAGTCAGGAGAGTCATAGGCTGGGTAGTGTAACGTCTCCACCAAGAATTCATGTCTAAAATCATTTTCAGGCATTTGCAACATAGAGGCAAGAGTATCCATGGCATCCGCCACTTTATTATTTGCTCTCAGAACCTGTTGAAATGTGATATGAGTAAAATAATATTTGAGATCATCAACCAACCATTTATAAGGTACAACTTGTCATCCCTTGTCTGATAGATGTCATTAACTTGCTTGATGACCAATTGTGAATCTCTAAGAACATTTAGTTCATCTACGCGCCACTCAAGGGCGATCTTCATGCCATTGATAAGGGCTTCGTACTCAGCAATGTTGTTCATACAAGGAAACAACATCTTGTATTCTTTTGGTAATGAGTACCTTTGAGGTGTAATAAAGAGTATCCCATCACCTAACCCCTGTTGGGTAAATGAACCATCAAAAAACATAGTCCATGAGCGATGTGTAAGAAGTAATATGGACTCATCTGGAAATTCAATGTGCAATGGTTGATGATCAACTAGAGGTGCCTTTTCCAACTGAACTGCTATTGCTTGGCCCTTAATGGCTTTCCTTTCAACATATTCAATGTCAAACTCACTGAGAAGCATGACCCATTTAGCTAGTCTACCTGTGAGGGTAGCTTTACTAAGTAAGTATTTCAGAGGATCAATTTTAGCAATTAGGTGTGTAGTATGAGCCAACATATAGTGTCGCAATTTTTTTGAAGCAAACACCACTGCAAGGCAAGCCTTCTCTATAGTAGAGTATTTCATTTCATATGACACCAGAGTCTAACTAATGTAATAGATAGCCCTTTCTTTCTGGTGCTGGTCTTCTTGAGCCAATAAGATACCCAATGATATATCCGTAGCAGATATGTAAGGTATGAGTGGCTTCCCATGAATGAGAGGCATCAAGGTAGGCGAGTTCACTAGATATTGTTTGATTTGTGTGAACCCTTCATCACATTCTTTGTTCCACTGATAAGTCACACCCTTATGCAAAGTCTTGGTAAAAGGTTGGGACTTGTCTGCCAGTTGAGAGATAAAATGCTGGATAGACTGTAATCGGCCCTAAAGACCTCTCATTTTTCTAATATTTTTAGGTGGCGGCATTTCCAAAATAGCTTGTACTTTTCCAGGATCTACTTCAATACCTTTAGCGAAGATGATATAGCCAAGAAGTTTGCCAGATGCTGTGCCAAATGCGCACTTCTTAGGATTAAGTCTTAGACTGAATTGTTCCATACGATCTAGTATAGGACCTAGATCAGCAAGATGTTTCTTTTGGTGCATGCTCTTAGCCAAAGTGTCATCCACATAATCTTCCATTGTTTTATGCATCATGTCATGAAATATAGTAGTAACAGCTCATTGATATGTAGCACCGACATTTTTGAGTCCAAAGGGCATGACATTCCAATAGAAGGTGCCCTAGGTACATGTGAAAGTTATTTTCTCTTGGTCCTCTGGCACAATTTTAATCTGATTATAACCAGAGAAACCATCCATTAGTGAATACATTTCATATCCAGCTGTCATATCTATGATCATAACAATATTAGGCAATGGAAAATCATCCTTAGGACATGCCAAATTCAAGTCTCTGAAGTCTGTGCAGACTCTTATAGATTTATCATGTTTGGATACTGGAACAATATTAGAGATCCACTCGGCATAATCAATTACTCTGATAAACACTGCCTTAAGCAATTTCTCCAATTCAGCTTTGACAAGTAGGGCTACATGTGGATGCATTTTGCGAAGCTTCTGCTTGACAGGCTTAACACCTGGTGTAATGGAAAAACGGTGCATGATTAGATTAGGGTCTAACCCAGGCATATCTAAATATTTCCATGCAAAGTTAATCTTTTTGTTTCTGAAGAATGTAGTGAATTCCTCTCTTTCTGCCTCTGATAGTGATTGTGTCAAGTGAATAATCTGAGGTTCTTCCTCTGTACCCAAGTTGATAGGTTGAGTTGGTTCAATAAGAACAGATGATCTTTCCTGAAAATCACTTGGGAGGGAATCAAGTATCTCATCCTCGGGCACCTCGAAGAGGTTTTCACCCTTGGATACGTCTTTTATTTTGACTATTTTAGGCTCTGATACTACCACAAGGTGGTTTTCACCATCAGAGTGCCTATTTTATCTTCTTTTTATTTTGTGACTAAGATACTTGATGTCTGCCTCAGTCATATTGACACTTGCTTCGCTAGTAGGAGACGTTACAGGTTCGACAGTGTTTAGGTAACAGGAAAGAGCGTAATCATTCTGGAACGTAAGGACTTCACTAGATGGAGAGGTGGAGTTCCAGTCTATAAGATCAAGATGGCCAAGTGAAAGAGGATTGACAAGTTCAAGTGTGTTCATGGTATAATCATCAAAGGCATGAACAAGTAAGTCGAGACCCAAAGCGATCTCATCCAGAGGTATAGTCAAATTCCTTTGATTCCTAACGACCATAGTAGATGACATGTTAACACCTAGGGAGTCAGACTCATGTGACCCTACACTAAACCATTCACCTACTTTGAGAAGGTTTTCATAAGCATTAGCTGTATCTATATCTCTATCAGAAGTGGCATATGACAAGCTGTCGAACTCATATTCATGGGAGTCCATTTCATCATTAGGTCTCATGTCAAGAACATGAGTGAAATCAACTCTTTGTCTCCAGTTGGGATGGGTTCTTCCTAGAACCTCTACTATAGTCAGATGAGCACCTTTTGACCTAGGTACCTCAGTAGTGTTTGTAGCATTAGCTGTCTCTCGTGTAAAGAGAAGTGACTGGAATTCCTGGTCAAACTGTTCTTGAAAGTGTAGTGGTATGTATAAATCATCATGATGACCAGGATTTAGAGTATATATTTCTTTCCATTCTTCATAAGTTAATGGAGCAATTGAAGTGGTGGTATCAGAATCGCTATCAGTGTCTATTGTACTGACATGTGGTACAAAGTTATCTGGCTCAGCAAAGAATGCTGCCAGGTCTGGTGGAATAGGATAAGGAAAAGTATCCTCATCAGAGTTGTCTTCAGGTGCTGCATTTTTAGGTGTTTCTGCAGGTGTTGGTTTCTTATCTTCTCGAGGTACAAACTTATTTATTCCCAATTGGAATGTAAGTTTCTGGAAGCCTATACCTGTAGAGTCGCGTGTCCTGCGACCAATACCTTCAAGTGGTGCAATCAAGCCCTTATGATTTGTACCTATGGGACCATTTCCTTTATAGCCAAAATGTTGCATAATGGATAAACCTTTGCCATAAGTTTCAGGTTTCATGTCATAAGGAGGAGTATTTTCAGAATTGTCATCTCCTCTATAGATCCAAGCTTTGATAGGTCTGTCTTCAGATTCTTCTTCTAATGGTACTGTGGCTTGTACAAAAGTACCACCATATATTGTTGGAGGAGGAACTGTAGAAGGTTTAGTGTTCTCAGAAGGTCTCGCATAAGAACGGGGAGACAAAGGCAAAGATGTAATAGATAGCATAGGTTCAATCTGATATCCTCCCATGCCAGTTTCTTTGAATGTCAAGCTCTTTTCCATGTCTTTTAATTTATCTTCAAGGATTTCAATAGATTCCCTATTAGTAGGCACAAGGATGTCAGCAGATTTTGTGAGAGCATTGCAGTCATAGCGTGTATTAGCAGGTATAGTGACTTCAGAACCTTGGGATGGGAACTTAATGCACTGGTGGTATGTAGAAGGGATAGCTTGCATTTCATGGATCCATGGCCTTCCTAGCAGAATATTGTATGCCAAAGGGATGTCAAGTACTTGACATATAACATCACGTTCAATAGGACCAACTCTAATTGGCAAAACAACTAGCCCCTTGGATTTATGTTCTTCCTCATCATAGGCTTTAATGGTAATCTTTTTGCGAGCATCAATGCAATCTTCGCCATAGCCTAACTCAATAAGGAGACTAGCAGAGAAAATATTTAGACCATCGACATTATCTATGAGAACATGACGAACACGCTTGGGACCAATCATGACTTCAATGTGCAGCGGGTTATTATGCGGGTGACTCAAAGAATGGTCATCTTCCTCAAAGAAAGACAAGTAATGTGAGGAGGTCAAGTGACCTACCATAGATTGAAACAAGTCAAGATCAAGATCTTTTGGGACATTTGCCTCAGTGAGAGCTTTGTCTAAGATTTCCCTGTGAGTAGGGGAGATTTTCAGGAGCTCAAAAATGGTTATCTAAGCATTAGTACGTTGCAATTGATCAAGAATGCTGTAATTGGTAGCATTAGATGAGGAAACCACTTTGGGATGCTTAGTAATAGAGTCAACCTTAGCTTTTTCTGAAGGTTGAGTTGATGTAGATATAGGAGGCTCAGGGCCTTTGAGAATGATTTTAGCATGAGATTGAGTAACAACATTAGCACTAACTTGAGACTGTCCTTGTTTAGAAGACTGAGGTGCAGACCCTCGCAAAATGAAAGGCGTTTTAGACTTAGAAGTATCTTCTTTTCCCTTGAGAATGATGACATTGCAGTATTCAGTATCAACAGGTTCAACCATATTAATGACATTGTCGTTATTGGTTTAAGTATAGTTGACCTTAGCATCAGTATTTTTGCCTTTGGATGATTCACCTTTCCCATGAGGAGGAAATGGGTCCTTGAAAGATTGGTGATTAGAATTTTTGTTGTGACCTCCCACAGCAATAACCTCACTATCGATGAGATCCTGGATTTTATGGTGCAGTTTAAAACAAGTGCCTGTTTTATGACCTTTGTTTTGGTGAAAATCACAATAAGCGGATTCATTCCACCAAGGGGGTCTTGGTTGTGGATCATAAGGTCATGGATTATCTAGTGGAGTCAGTAAATGATTATCTACAAGAATCTTGTAAACTGCCTCGAGAGGTTCTCCCAAAGGAGTGAATTCATGCTTGGGCCTAGGAGCCCAAGATTTAGACCCAGAAAATTGTGAAGTACTTGGTTTAGATTCTGCCGTAGACTTTTCAGTGGCTTTGGCCGCTTGCATCATGGTAGTGAGATTAAAGGTAGCCTTGGAAGGCTTAGCAGTCACATTGTCTACAACACCATCATTCACAACATTTTGATTCTTGTTGGGAAATTTGGATTTAGCTTTGCTTGAGGAAGAAGACCCATGTTTGTTTTCCTTGTGTAAGGTCAATTCTCCTTTCTTGATCATAAATGTCTTTATTCGTACAACTTGTTTAATCATATCATCAAAGGTTAGAGGACCTTGGAGCTGTACTTGATACCCAAAGTTGGGAAGAAGATTATCGAGAAATATATCCAACTTTTCAAATTCAGGTATCTTACGAGAATATCATGTATAGAGTTGTCTCCATCTTTGGAGAAATGCCAAGAAAGATTCCCCATTATTTTGTTTCAAGTTGCAAAGATCTTGAATGTGAACCAGATGTTGGATGTTGTGAGAATAATGTTGTAGAAATAAATTGGCAATTTCATCAAAAGTTCTGATGCCATTTGGTAGTCATGAAAACCATTCCATAGCAGATCCTCCCAAGCTACGTGGGAAAAGACACATAAGATAGGTTGTATCATGTATGAATTCCATGGAGAGAGCACCAAATTGTCTCAAATGGTCTTGAGGGTCAGATGTACCCAAGTATTTTTCATATTTAGGAAGTTCAACTCCTTTGGGAAAAGGAGGCATGTGAAGATCTTTATCAAATGGAAAGGACAGATGCTCTCCAGTGTGAATTGTGTAGTAGGTTTGTCTTTCTCTTTCAAGAGTTGAGAAAGTTGATCTCGCATAGTTTGCATTTCTTTTTGCAAATGGGAATTTTCAGTCTCTTCCTCTTTCTCAATAAGTGTCTCTACCTTGTAATCAGAGGGAAGTTTAGCACCTTGGCTAGCTAATTCGAGAAGCTATTTCTCCTTCTCTTCTTTCATCAGGACCGCCATCATTTTCATGAAGTTTTTATCATTGCGGGCCTCTATGATATCCTCTCAAGTTATTTCCTTCTCCTCTTGAGGAGGAGGATTTTTAGTGTGGGTGAAAATGGGTCCACCCATTTGACTATGATCTGCCATATTGGTAGAATGCAAGGATTCAAGATGTAAAAATTTGGTATGAAAAGATTGAGTGTTTTCTGAAAGTGAGTCTTCTTGGAATAAAAGATTTTGAACCCTAATAAGATCCATAGGAAATGACCGTTTAGTGTAAGGTCATCATACCGGGGAAGGAGATCAAGATGATTCCTCACTAGATGTAGCTAGTGATGGTGTGGAAAGTATGGATTTGTCTTGATTGATTGAAGGATATGTTTTGCCACTTTGAGTTGTGACAGTCATAGACAAAGTTTTGGACAAGGAAAGTGAACTAGGACCAAACTTGAAACTGTCTCAAAGATTGCACAGAATGTGCCAAAAGATGAAGTACCCTTGGTGCAAATCTTCTAAGATGAGGCTTAAACAAGCCAAGAGATGACTATTGCGACACAAGGCATGACAACACAAATGAAATAGATCAAAAAGACATGAGACAAGACCAGTTTAAGCAAGAATCACGTAGTTCTCAACCCAAGAAACTAATTTTCAGACTTTGTAGAGATGAATGGAAGAAAAATAGACCCATATCAAAGATCAGATTAGACAGAAGAATAACTGACTGATAGATTTCAGCTTGCTATTTTGGACAAAGGACTGCAGTTTCGCGCGATGAAATGCTATATCGCGCAAAGATTCTCACCATACCGTGTGAAGAAATGCTTGCTTCACGCAAATAATGACACCAGTTTAACAGAATAAAGACTGATAGAAAATGCACTTTTTGCAAAATGTCGCGTGACAATGTACTATGCATCACGTGAAGATTCTCACCGACTAATGCGAAGATTGCACAATTTCGCGTGAAACTATGCAAATGATGAAAAAAGGACGTTTGACAGAATCAGACTGTTAGGACCAGTTTGCATTTCCCAAGATAAATCATGCTATTTTCTGATAGATAGTTCAAGTTATAGATCATTTTTGACATGTTCAAGATTGACAGTTTGTGTGTTTTGATAGTTTTGATTGTTTAAGTGATACACCCATGCAAAACACATTAAGCAGAATGTTTGTAGTACCAGAACAAGCATGTTACAATCCTAGGAAGCTAGGACAATATCTGTTGAATCCCCACTTGAACTGAAGTTTAGCTATGCTTACTCTTAGCAGATAACTTAGAAGCTTGGAAGCACGGGCTCCTCCTTACATATGCACTCACTTCTCAGGCATACTAAGCTTTGGACCCCAAAGGAATTGCTTCCCAAAGGGTTGTTATCTCTACTAAAAGCCATAAGAATGTGGGGAATCTTAGTCGGTCTCTGACCTTCTGCGCCAACAGATAGAGGGTTTTTGGAAAAATAGAACAACAGTTTGTAGTAAGGTCATCCATTCAGGTGGTTGTGATCAAGTCATTTTCCAAATAAATGGTGCTCTCCCAATCCGTTCAAAGCAAGGCTTTCACCTTAACGATGTCGGGACTTTAACGCACCACTAGGGTACTAGAGGAGATTTTGGTTTCAACAATGAATTCACACCTATCTATTGTGACATTAATCATAATAGAATTTTTTGTATACCGGTTTGGAAGGGCTTGGCTTTAGCCTGTTACCGGTTGGGCATCCACTCTCACCGGATATGCTAAAGCTCTCGGGAGGTAGCCACTCTAGAATAATCACATGAATTTCTCTTACACCCAAGATCCATAAAGGCAAGGGGAGAGGATACATTCATGTAGTTCTTAGTATTACAATCTAAAAAACACTTCAATCACGCAAGACAATGATTCATTTTAAGCACCAACCGAAGTGTGTTTTAACTACTGAAAACAGATATAAGAAGTTGTGAAAACATGCAAGGTCTTCGACAAACGTCCTGCAATAAAACCCATTAGTAGTTTGTAATGCCTTTCTTCATATGAGTGTCCTGCAACAAACATGTCAGAAGTTTATAATGGCTTTCTTTGTCTCAGCGTCCTGCAAACCACCGTTATGCTGTTTCAAAAGATAAAATCAGAGAAACACAAATGTTAGAAAATAGCAGGTGGTTAGAAAATTGAGGTAAAAATATATCAAAATGAAAGCTCTGGTCTGCAATTTTGCGTGATAAAGTATCCTAGATCACACCAAGAAGTTCTCTAAGCCACGCGAAGAACTAGAAAGTTCGCGCAGGATGAAAAGAAAGTTCACGCGAAATTAAAATAGAACTTGTACGAAAGTACAGATAGAATGCAACAAAATGAAAAATATGAGATGAAATGAGGCCATAAATGAAATGTACCTACCCCACGGTGGGCACCAGAAATGTATGTGTTAATTTTGGCCTTGTTAATCAACCACACACTTCAACATAGTCCTTCTTCACCAGGTACACACAAGAATGAATATGAGGTTATTCATCTTGCCTGCCTGCATGATTTGACCTATTGCCTTCTATCCAGACGGGGTTTTTGAAATTTCTCTCAGAACGAGAGGCTCACAACCATGGACCAATCTAGGAATGAAGGATTTATCATGATGAATGCAATACCATGCAAGATTAAGCTAGGAATTGAAAGATGTAAGATGATCTAAGCCATGATTCTAAGTGCAATTTATTCTAGAAATTTAAATTAGTCTATTGCAATATGAAATTATTCTATATGAGCTTAGCAAGTAAATGAGACAATAATTCAGTATTCTAACAATGTAAAAATGAGTGGGGGTTTTGAATGAAGAATGAGAGTTCTTTTATAGACTCAGAGATTGGTCAGAATGGAAAGTTTCCTTTTTGGAATAAAATAGATAGAAAAGCCAGTTAAAAATAGAAAGCTTTATTGAAAAGAATTCAATAAATTGTCATCTCTCTGCTTTAGTTATTTTCTTTCTTTGATGTAATTGTTTTATTTGATTTATCTATTTTTCTCTTTTTAAAGCAGGATTAAAGAGAAATTTCCAATTCTGAACAAAAGAAAGCTTTTTCAGAGATTATCTAATCAATTAAATAAATATCACCTCATAATTGCTTTTTCTCAATTATCTGAATAGTTAAATTCAATTATTGAAAATGAGGATATTTATTTAATAATTAAATATTGTTTAATTCCTTTTCATGTGTCTCAGCTAAAGAGGGTGAATTTAATTTAATTAAAGTGCTAAGACTTTATTAATTAAATTAATTCGATCATAAGGTTTGTTTAGCCAATAGATATTTAAGAATTAAACATGATGTATGATTAATGTAGATTTAGGATTTTCTACATTTGACACTCAGGTTGAGTAGAGTTAGTTAAAACTCAGAATTGCCTAGTACAATAGGACTTTGATGATCTATAAAAGTGATAAATGCAACAAAATTGGTTAAGGTTGCAAGATGCCAATTTTGGGGTGTTACATTTTGCCCCTCTTTGAATTGATGTGCGAGCAGCGCATTGATTCAAAGAATAGTGTGATGTCTGAAGCATAGAAGAATAGATTTGAAAGTTGATGATACAAAGATTTCAGAGCCATCTCTAGAACAGAGCTTGACTCTTTGAAGCCTAGGTTAGGTTGCTAAGACATCGGTCAAGTAGATTTTTTGAGGGTCATCTTCAGAACAAAGCTTGATCCTCAAGGATCTGGGTTAGAATGCCCTGATACCTAGATAGATTCATATCTTTCCCAAGGCTGTCCTCAGAATGAGGCTCAACCTGAGACGGCTATGTTTTTTCATAGAAATGTATGTGTTAATTTTGGCCTTGTTAATCAACCACACACTTCAACATAGTCCTTCTTCACTAGGTACACACAAGAATGAATATGAGATTATTCATCTTGCCTGCCTGCATGATTCGACCTGTTGCCTTATATCCAGATAGGGTTTTTGAAATTGCTCTCAAAACGAGAGGCTCACAACCTAATATATTTTTTAAATATATTTAACGACCGACTTCCCGCACCACATGAATGAAAAGACCTCAACATTAATGAAATAGTCTGTTATGAAGTAAAATGACTTTATTTGAATTAATTACTTTTCTCTTACGAGCTGTTAAGAAATGTCTTTTCACTTTAGTAACTACAATGGTAACTTTCTTGATGTAGCAGAAAATTACTTTTCCATTTCTCCTTTGGGTGGAGAAATGCTTTTGGAGTGCTCTCTGTTCGAAAATCCACCAAAGGGGAAATTTGGTCTGTCGGGGTGCCAAAATGGCATGTGTTGATTTCACCTGCCTTCTTTATATCTCAGATTCTTTATGAAATAGATTCTTCCTTGAAATCCATTTATTTTAATGGCTTGGTGGAAAACATACTCTGTGGGTCGAAACCTGCCTGCTGGAGTAGTGGAGAAGCCATATTCCACTTTTTTGCCAGCAGACTTATTTCTTAGATTTATTTATATTTAATCATTCCTCTTGGCTTGTAGAGGTGAAGTTCTGACATAGTATTCCCTCTAAGCCTAAGGGATCCATTTTAGAACTGCACTTCTTACTGAGACATCACTTAGTAGTCATCAACGGAAAATGCACCCTGCTGATGCTTTTCCGCCGGTGGAGAAACCCGAACTCAATTTTCTGCCAATGCTGCAAAATGAAGATTTGTGACTAAATACTTCAATTGTATGTAAAACTGATGTTAGAAATCTTTGAACCATGGCCTTTACCAGATTGGGAACTTAACCTACCCAATGAAAACATGATCTCAAATACAGATTTCCTCTGGCTCACAAAAGAAGTCAAATTGGGGAAATTCGGCAAAGGTCTCCTATCCTAAGGGGATAGCTAGACTTAGACATAGGACTCACATGAAGCTTTCAGGACCATTACTACACATCAAACATCCACTTTTGTCTAGAGGTATGTGAACCAAAAGCGGGGCAACACATGAGATGCTGGATAGCTATTGACAGGCCAAGTGAGTATTCGATCAAGGAAGGTAGCATAGAGATGCCCGATATCAAATGATAGACTAAAATTTTAATTCCTCTAACAAGGTCACACCTAAAAGTGTATTTGTAACCTTTAACAGGGTTCTCTCTTCACCGATCTCACTTTAGAAGAGTGAAAATTTTGGGTTACCGGTCCCAAGTGGTTTTTCCCTTAACAGGGTTTCCACATTAAAAATCCATTGTCAATGTGTTTATGAGTCATTACTTTAGTGTTTTGCATTACACATAGCTTAACTGGATTGATCATTATACTCTAGATAATCTACTATTTTTTGGTAAATTAACAAACTGCTATTCGGTAAACATACAATATAAGGTTTAACAAAGCATTCCAAGCAGTAGTAATTTGGTAATTGTTTTTGAAGGCATTCATCTTATAGGACTGAAGATAACTAGAGGCTTAATATTATGGTACTAAGTTTTTTGGTTGATTATTGGAATATTTTTTAGGCCACTGATTCACCCCCCCACTCTCAGTTATTACTAACAATAAGATGTGAAATATAACTTGAAACCAACTAAATTATAAAACTAAAAATCTGAAAAGAACTTTTCAAGACTTAAAGATATGTAGTCTTTAAGTTTGTGTTACTATGAAGGGTATAGAAGAAAACATAAAGAGATCCCCCTCACATAAATACTGATGAAATTCATGACAAATAAGAGAGAGGAAAGACTCCCAGTCTTTCCCTTAGTGTCTCCAAAACTTCTCTAGATAGAGGTGTAGTAAAAATATCTGCAACCTATTCTTTAGTAGAAATATAGCCCAAAACAACTTCATTTGCTAAAACTTTTTCATGAAGAAAGTGATATTGAATATCAAGATTTTTTGTGTGGGAATGTTGAACTGGATTTTTAGAAATATTGATAGCACTAGTATTATCACAGAATATATGCACTATTTTTGGAACATGCATTTGGATATCTTTCTAGGTTTGAGCCATCCAAAGAACCTAAGTACAACAAGAAGCTACAACAATATATTCAACTTTAGCAGTAGATAAAGTTGATCTATATTATTTTTTTTACTATGCCATGCCACTAATCTGTTTCCAAGAAACATAGAACCACTAGAGGTACTTCTTCTTCACTAAGACAACCTACCCAATCAACATCAATACAGGCACAAAGAGAGAAATCATCATGTCTAGGATACCAAAGTCCATAGTCAAGAGTACCAAAAATATACTTAAGAATCTGTTTAACAACATTTAAATGTGAGACTCTTGGAGATTACTACAATCTTGAAACCAAACAAATAGAATGCATTATATTAGTTCTAGTGTAAGCCAAGTATAAGAGGTTACCAATCATATATTTTTAAAGAGTATGATCTATGTTAGGTTGATCAACATATTTTTAAATCTTACATCTAGTTTTGATAGGTGTACTTACTAGTTTACATCCTTCCATCTGAAATTTATGTAACATTTCCTTAGCATACTTAGTTTGAGATATAAAAATACCTTTATCAAGCCGACTATCTTGCAAACCAAAGAAAAATGAAATTTCACGTATCAATGACATTTCTAATTTAAATGTCATGATTTTAGGGAATTTAGAGCATAGATCACTATCATTTCAAAAAAGATATCATCTACATATACAACCATAACCAAAATATTTTCACCGTTTGTTTTAAAATACAAGTTACTATCCAGTGCTTCTTATGTAAAACCATGTTCTCTTAAATGTGCATCTAATTTATAATACCAAGCTCTTGGAGCTTGTTTTAATCCATACAAATATTTTCTAAGTCTACAAACATAAGTTTCCTTTCCTGCACATACAAACGATTCAGGCTTCTCCATGTAAACCTCTTCTAATAAATCAAAAAGTTATTTTTACGTCCATCTAATAATCTTTAAAGTTTATATAGATTGAATAAGCTAGAAACATCCTAATATCTTCAAGTATTTCTACAAGTGCAAAAGTTTCATCAAAATCAATACCCTCTATTTGAGAGTATCCTTTGCATAGTAATCTAGCTTTATTTCTAACAACATTACATTTATCATCAAGTTTATTCCTGAAAACCCACTTAGCAACAATTACATTTTTATCTGTAGGTCTAGCAACAAGTTCCCATGTTTTTTTACGTTCAATCTTATTTAAATATTATTGCATAGCCTTAAGCCAAAGATTTTTAGAACTAGCTTCTATATATTTTTTAGGTTTAAATTGAGATATTAAACACAAATGTACTTGCTCTTGAACTTTCCTTCTAGTTTGAATTCTATCCTTTTCATCTCCTATTATTTTCTCTTGTGGATTATTATTATGAAGTAACTTTGAGCATCTTTTGAGAGTAGAGCTAATTGACTCATTAGGTTGATCTTGTTGTTCAGTTTCTTCTTCTGATTTTTTTTTTTCATTTTTGGCCTTAGATATTTGTATTGTTTCTTGAGGAAGCTCTATTTTTGTTGACAAGTCATTCATTTTCTCATCAAATTTGACATTAGTGCTTGAACTACAATACATCTTAATATTTTATTATAACACTTATAAACTTTACTATGGGTTGAATACCCCAAGAAAATACCTTCTTCACGTCTAGACTCAAAACTACCAATACTATCACTATCCATCTTAATATAGCATTTACTTCCAAATATTTCAAAATACCCTATATTTGTTGATCTACCATACCATAATTCATATGGATTATACTTTGTGTCTATTATTAACTAAACTATATTTAAGATATATACAATAGTGTGCACAACTTCCTTCTAGTAGAAATTAGCTAAACTTGATTCATGCAACATTTTCCTAACCATTTCTTTAACTGTCCTATTTTTTCTTTCAGCTAAACCATTTTGTTTTGATGTGTGAGGTGTAGACTATTTTCTTTTTATACCATATTCTTCACAATAATATATAAATTCTTGTGAGGTGAATTCTCCACCTTTGTCTGATCTAAGACACTTAAGTTTTAAATCTGATTTTTTTTCAACCATCTTTCTAAAGACTTTAAACCTTTCAAAGGCCTCAAATTTATGGTTTAAAAAGGTGACCCGAGTCATTATTGTATAGTCATCTATTAAAAGCATAAATTACCTTTCATTGTTTAAAGTCATTGTTCTTGTAGGTCCACACAAATCAGTATAAACCAATTATAAAGGCTTTGCAGTTGTATATTCTTTAGGCTTAAAACTAAATTTAGATTGTTTACCTTTCTAACACAGTTTGCAAACATTGTTTTTGGGTCTTGTTAGGATTGGCAAATTCCTAACATTTTGATTTTTACTTATATTAATTAGATTGTCATATTTTATATGCCCTAGCCTTCTGTGCCATAATTTGGTCTCTTCAACTTGACTCACAAAACACATATTATTATCAACTTTTCCAGAGCTTTCAAAAAGATTATAAACATTACCACCCGTTCTATATCCTCTAGCAATAGTTGTACCAAATTTTTTCTTGACCTCACATCCTAAAGAAAATAAAATTCCATCAAACCCATTATCACATATCTGGCTTACATTGAGAAGGTTGTATGTCGTTCCTTCCATATAGTACACATCATTCACATGTATTTCATTATCAAGAAAAAATGTTCCCTTACCAACAATTTCAAAACATGGATTATCACCAAACTTAATAGATCCTCCAAAATGTGTGTTATAATGAATAAATTTAGACTTATCAACGATCATACGGTGTGAACATCCACTATCTAGAACTCATATGTATTTCTTAATAGAATGCAGTACAATTTGAACAACCAAATCATTTTCTTTAACTTTAGGTTTCCAAACAACTTGATTTATTTTCTGGTTTACTGATTTTAAATTACAATACATTTTCATATTCTCAAACTAATTATAAATAGAACATTCAAAAACTACCCTTTTCTATACATCATGTTATATCTATTTGACTCATTTTTATAATACCAACTAGATGAAAAAGGACCAAATAGATAAGAATCATATCTAGAAAATTTACAACTTTTCATGTCCAGATTCATCCTTTTACTTCTATCTCCCTGAAATTTGTAAGTCCTTTGTAACCTTTCAAATTCTACAATAATAGAGTAAAATTTCTCTTCTAAAAAGTACAATCCTTTTGAAATATATTTGAGTAGTTTTCTTTGACTCTCAACCTTCGAAGCTAAAACCATTTCTTCACAAAAATTGTTTTGAATATCCATCAAGTCCTCCCTAACCAAGAAAACCCTAAAAGAAAGAGTATGGATCTAATACCAATTTTTAGAGTACAATATCACTAAGAGGGGGAGGGTTGAATCAATTATATAAAACAATGGATCAATTTTTAAAGTCAAATATAATCAACAACTTAAAGTGAACTAAAAGAGATAACAATATAGAGATAAGGCATGCACACAATTGTAACACAAGATATGTCTTGAGTGGAAACCCTCTGGGGAATAAAAAAAATCAAAATGCCTCACTGAATTAATCTAAAATATATTTTATAATGCCTCACTGAATTAATCTAAAATATATTTTACAATGCCTCATTGATTCTACAACTATCTCAGTGACAATGTTATCTCATTGATAGTCTTTTGTGCCTCTCTGGCTTTACAACTTTACTACAAATTTTCATACATACAGAGTTTGAAAATATGATTGTGTAACAATTACTACAACTTTATACTATACATTATTGAATACATATACTTATTTTCATATAATAATGCACAATATAAAGTTATAGGAATTACTCTTCCAATCAAGTATTTCTGATCATTATATCTGATTGTGTAGAACTGACACACACACACACACACACACACACACACACATCATTGAAGATTAATAAATATTTCTATTTGCATTTCAAATCATTCTTCTTTGCAAGTATATATAAGTCATAAAAATGATTCAAAACTGATCTTAGAAACTCAATGTAACTGTCCATGTATGTTTACATTTTCTGTCATTCAATGTATATGTCTTGATGATAATATCTTACATATGTTCAGCAATGTTCAGATTCCTTTAATAATAATTAATACTGAGTTGAACTGTTCTCAACAAAATCAATTAAACAAATTTTGATATGTATTTCAATATTGTTTTTTCAATAAATCAATACTCTATTTGGATTTTATCCTTGTTCAAATAAAATAATATTTCTATCATTTTAATCAAATAAAATAATTTTGTTTGTTTCCTTAATGCTTGTCATATCTTAACCATTACCAAATACATATAACAGTGTATCAACCTCATATAACATGCATAGATACAAGACTCGTTCTATGTGATTAAAAATCAACCACATAGCCATGATAAACACAACCATATTATACTCAACTTCGTGAACAAGAATCACAACATGCATGATGTAACATAAGACCTTATACCCAGTTTCAACCATACTGACCAGTACCACAATACATGATGACAATGAGGGATGTAAAAGGTCAATAACATTCATGATATTATGTAACTGTAATACCAAAAGAAAAACCATATTACAATCCTCGTAAACCTTAAACCCTTGACTAGGGTTTATTATCATAAAAATACAAGAATGCATGCAATGACTGTTAGTAAAAAACCCATATGACATACATTAATACTGATAAAGAATAAACCAACTCAAGTTTGAATATACAAGATATTATAGCCCGAAAAGGGTTATCAACTACATGTAGTGGTACATCAAAATCAAAATGTACACTTCAAACTTCATCATAGGTTAACCAGTAACAAACCGAATAAGGGTTTCAATGTGAAGCAAGAATGAACATATGATGTATTGAGTGAATACCATATACCAAGAATAAACTGTAAATTGTTTTAACCTATGAGTAGTAAACCAAAACAAGCTAACATGGGTTAAGTATTAAAATACTCGTTAGTGATTCATTTTTATGTCAAAACAAACATGATCAAAAAAATATTATAACCATATAAACATCCCTCAAAATAGTGACAAACAAAAACTATAAACAAAAGGTTAAACATAGTTGAATAATAAACAATAGAGGGAATAAAATATTAACACCTAGAATAACAACCATGTTGAAAATATTTTCAAATCTTGTATACTCTTCCTCCATACTATTCACTAAAACTATCAATCTTGCCGACAACACAAACAAATTCATTGTTCCCTTGTTTTAAGAACTACTTTGGCAACCTTGAGAAATTGTGGTTGTGAGCTGCTATGCCCTAATGGGCCGAGTCCTGGCTTAAAAAAACTAGGGTTTCTTTTATAAAATCCAAACTATTTATTTAAGTTAACTTAATCTTTCTCTGTGCTGATAAAGATGGCATCAACTTTGATGCTCTTTAATGCCACATTAATCGACACACACTTAGTACACAATACTAAGTGTTGTGTTGATTACAACACTTTTAGAATAAATGAAAATTAAAGATTTCTAGGGGGGGCAACCACATCAACCTTATTTTCCATGGTCACCACATTTGTGCCTTTTGAAATGAATAAGTAACATCATCTTGTAAACCCTTGATACAATACAATTTTGATCATAAGAGTAATTCCTTTAATATAAAATGCAATGTATACTTTGTCAACTTGTGATCATGATGTCTTCTTATTGAAATGATAATGCAATAACACTGTTCAAGACAGGTAATTAATCCATGAAATGCTTATGAAAATATGAATTTACTAAGATAATGAATGCAATATTAAAACTAAAAATATCAACCTGATTGATTCCATGCCTACTGTTGAATCAACTGAGTCAACCTTTTTTATGTATCCATAATGACCTTAACTAACTATGTTCCATTGAATGATGTAATGGTAACAATATTCAACATAAAGTAATATGATTATTTACTGAATCCAATCTAGAATCAAACTAGGAACATGAAGAAGGATGCATTGAATCTGAATTGATCTATGTATACTGCTTGATCATGAATGATGCTCATTATTAATGATGCTCATTAGTAATGATGATCATTAGTAATGATGCAATTCAACTTGATATTAAAATTAAATAACTAATGCAAACCTTAATATATCATGATACAATCAAACTAATGTGATGCAATTTAAATTGAATATGGGTTGATCATAATACTGTCATCCATACTATTAGTGTGTTTTTCAACAAGGACAACTACAAAGGTGTGGGCAACAAGGAATTATGATGGTAGATCCATATTTAAAAAAATATTTAGGATGGGATATTTCCTAAATAATAGAATAAGAATATTTTTATTTTATCAATAAATATCCTTAGTGTCAACTACATAGTAATGTAATCTAAGTTACCATAAGGAACTTTGTGCTCATGCGTCTCCTAGGCAATTTTCCATATGAGGTTTGGATATCATAGGAAAATTTTCTCCATTTTCATTCAAACAACATAAATTTATTATTATAACAAAAAATTACTTTACAAATTGGTTGAAAGTAATTTCACTTCAATCTACTACCACTGAAGCAATCTAGAAACTTATCCTAAAGAATATAATTGCTCAATTTTAATTACCTTCAAATTTTTTTTGGATAATGAATCAAACCTTACTTTAGCACAATATATGTTTCATAATTAAAAAAATTAATATCAATTGAAATTATCAGCTAGGAGTTTTGTCCAAATGATCAGTTGGCCTAAAAAACTAATAGACAATCAATTGTTGCAAGGAGAAGACTATATAGAATCCATCCTACACATTGAAAGCATAAGAGATGTAACTTAAATATTGATTCAACCTCCCACCGACAACTAATCTACCTCAACATTATTCTTACTTTAGTCTTATGGAGAGGTTGGGGCTTTTTTATTAAACCATAGATTAAATTATTTGTAAAATTGTCAAGAAACATAGTAAAGATTAGCATACTTCATTAACTTATGCATTATGTGCCTATCACATGAATATTTGTAAATATAAAGGTACTATTATATACAATCTTGTGTATAATGTTGATGTCATGAAACCTTTAGAGTCATAAATTTTATTTTTTAGAGTTTCCCTTAAATGACTTATTTATGTTGATACTTATTGTGACCAATGTATACATCAACTTTAATTTCTCAACAAGAATTGATTAAATGCTCTTGAACACTTTCAAGCTTATCACAAATATTTATCTTACCAATATAATCAAATTGTCCTTCATTGATCTCTCAAAGTAGGTGATTTGGTTCTTTATGAGAATCAACACAATTTAAACGCACCCATAAGAAAAAAGAAAGGGAAAGTCAACCCTAACTGGTTGGGCTCTTACATTGTCATCTTCATGGTTCTAGCGCTTATGACTAATCTACAATGAATCATAAGCTCTTGAAGGAACCTTCAAATACAATGCATCTTCATCGATATTATATACAAAGTATTCTATGTGATATATGCATAACAATCAACCCTTCATGGATTGACTTTGTTTATCTTATGTCATGCAATCGTCAACAATGTTTTCATTCATCTTCATCAAATTATATACAAAGCATTCTCTGTGTTATATGACAATCAAATGGATCAATCTTGTTAATTTTGTGTCATTTGGTCATAACCACATGAATTTTATGTTATGATTCATGTGTGAATTGTATGCTTCATTGAGCTACACAATTTACATAGAAAAATAAATAAATTAGTACATAATTACCTTTCATATTATTTTGAATTTAATTATTGAATTGTAATAACATTGTCCATTTAATATATTCGTGTAAACATTTTTATACATGTTTATAATCTAATATTTAATTTAATTTCCAAATAATTTACTCATTTATTTAATTTTTTATTATAGTTACTGTAAGAAATAACAATGGAAGATCAAAGGAACATAAACAATCCAAGAGAGTTAGAAAATGGAGAAAAGTTACCATGAAGACTAGATCTAAGAGCATTCATCAAACGATCCAAAGGCAAGGGAG
>MU224030.1:223072-234535 GCA_018584345.1 Thuja plicata | reverse complement strand
ACTGTAGTTTAGGTATATATGTTGTGTATATTCATCTAGTCTTGTGTTGATCTCGTCGTGCTTCATCTATTTTCTATTCAAGTTTGCGAGCTTGTTTAGGGAAGAATACTGCCTGGTTGAAGCTCGGCTCTCAGCCGGTTTCAACCAGGTGGTTTTCTCTCTCCTCCATAAACCAACCTTAATGATCCATTTATGTCCCATGTATACATTCAAGACTATCCAAGTGGCATCCACTTTTCACGTGTTCAGACAGTTGGCGTCACCATCACCATAACTCCCCATTTATTGTGTAGCCATGTGACGCTGATGTAGGTCTGACAACTCACTTTTCACGCACATATTCCAATAGTTAGTTTTTTGAACCCCGAGTCTTCTGCCCTCATCCAACCCACATTTTTCTTTCATCGAGTATGCTAAAAACCCCTAGGCCCAGATAGGGGTTAATTTTCTAAGTTTGCATTATATATATATATATATATATATATATATACTTTTCCAAATTTTGAATCTAAACTAACTTTTTAGGAAAAGGACGTGCCTCGATGGTAAGATCTCCAGATCCTAGAATATTATTTATCTATGAATTCTTATGGTCACCTTGTCTTACAGGTTTTCAAAGTAATGCACCCTCATCATGTCTAAGGCTTCCACATCTTCACCACTCGGGAGTCCATAACTTCCATCCACGACGGCCACCAGGGCAGCCGTCAAGTCCAAAATGGAGAGGGCCTTAGAAAAATTACCTCTTAGCATGAAGTAACTGAAGGATGACACCATTATGGGATCAAAGATTGAATCCCAAGATCAGTTGATTACCGACACCAGCGTCGGAAGGTGGGCCGAGATGTAGGCCCTGGTCAAAATAATGTTTATTTAGCGACAGTTTGGGGATCCACTGGCGATCAGCGTCAAGGATTCTAGGATCCTAAAGGCTTCCTATTTCCCATGCTTGGTGCAGGCCCCGAAGTTGATCCTCACACTTGCAACACATTACAACTCTTCCATCTGGGCCGTCAGGCTCACATCCCTGGTCCTGACCAGATATCCCACCCCCATGGTGTCTCTCGACGCCGCTACTTTTTGGGTAGGTTTGGGGATTCCTCAGTTTGACAACCCAAATGTCGTTACCAGAGCTAATGCCTTAGCACAATTTAAGTAGCTAGAGGTCATAGCCTGGCAATACATGAACAATCATTGGCTCAAGACTCCGAAGAGGGACCCCAAGAAAATGAAGCTAGAGATCCCCCAGTCTAAGTTTAAAGAAAGTATCCAGATGGGGATGATAGCACTATGCTGGATCTTTGGGAAACCCCATGCCTGAGAATTCACAGGGTGGATGTACTACTTTTTTCTTGGCATCACCACCGATGGGGAATACTTTGATTGGGCCACCATTATTTTTAACCATGTGGATTCTCAGTTCCTTCAGGTGGCCCAAAAGCGCAAGTTTTATATGACTTCTTCTGTTATCTGGGCCCTAGTGCAACAATGACCCACCACTAATGGGTTACTCACATTTGGTGTACTAGGGATCAGCCCGGGTCAGAAGGCTCCCTAGGATTATTTCCCACAAATCCAATGGGAGGCTAGTTTCCCCAGTTTCTTCTGGGTGAACAACGCCTTCATCTATTACAACCTACTCACGCCTACTCGGGATGCAGGGTACCGCCTCTCCAAGGAGGCAATGGATCTGGTCACTAGTTATGGCCATTGTTATATCCAATTCTAGCATCACACTTACATAACAATAACCGGCTTCTCTGGAAAACCTTACTTGTTGCCCAAACATTGTGGGAACAAGATAGTTCTCCTGGAATATTGCAGACAAATTATGGAGCTACATGCCTTATACACCTTGAATAAGGTAACTAATATTCCATTCCCAATCACTTGTGGGAATTACTCATGCAGTCTGACCGCAGCTAAGGAGGCAGACAGCAAACTCAAGAGCCTAAACTTGGCAGAGTTCTATTTAGCACGGAAGAACTTTGATCCGCTTGGAAAAATTGCAAAGGCACTTCCCTGGGCATCAGAGCCCCACAAACACCACATGGAGGACTTCTGGGAAGATTTATAGGATGACATTGAGGTCCAGAGCCGGCATTACATCCAGATGACCATGGGGATGATGGAAAGATTGAAGCTCCAGAAATTTCTAGATGACTTCTCAGATGTCGGACCCACAATAGACCCCCAGTACAAGGCAAAGGGGATTGATAATTTGGCCCTCCCATCAGTGGATTGGAATGCCCAGAAGGGGCCTACCATTGAGGAAATAACTTGCAATGTGGTCGAGTGCAGCCACAAATATTTTAAGAGAGTATGCCCCAGGAGTACCCGCAGGGCTGCCCCGGCGGTACCAAAGCTGACCTCTGGGGCTGGAACTTCTTCATAGGGAGAAGATAGGGGAAAAAGAATAATGGAGACTCCAACTCTATAGGAGACCCCATAAAAGAACAACTGAAGTAGTCAATAGTGGCCTCCCAGCAGATGAGGGAGAAATTAATCACACGTTTGGCTACTCGGGTGCTCATGACCAGACATGTTCGTCCTCCCTCTTCCCCTTCACTAGTAGCACTAATGGTCAAGGCGAAAAGAGTAGATCTGAAAGAGGAGCAGGCAGCCCTAAGGGATGCGGGGCCTCCTTTGGTCACCAGGTGGAAGAAAAGGCTTAATCCAAAACCAAAGGCAGAACCAGAGCTAGGGATGCCTCAGATCCCACAAGTAGAAGTTATCTCTTTAGACTCCCCAGAGCTGGAAAAGGAACCAGAGCCTACTCACATCCCTGTAAATCCTCCCCCTCAAGAAGAATTTGATGATGTTTTTAGAACTGACAAGTTTGGGAATTTGCAGGGAGACATTGAACAACTAGAGGCTGAAATCTAGGAGCAGGAGGAAGCTCTAGAATAGGAACCTGCACAGGAGCAGGAGGAAAAGGTAGAAGAAGAAAAATGGATAGAGAAAGAGATCTCCTTTGAAGTCCCAGAAATACAGGATACAGGTGTTTCAAGGAAACAAAAACAAAGTGAACAAATGGCATCAGCTAGGGAAACCGAACCCACGGGAACAACCGTGACCCCAACCACCGTGTTCCAAGTGCCACTCCCAGAGGTAACATTTGGGGAGGTAATCACTGCAGCCCAAACATTGAATCTTTCCCCGTTACCTTCCCCATTACCAAAAGATGTACCAGTAGAAGAAGACACCCCAGCAACAAAGGCTGAGGAAGAACAACAACAGGAAGAAAAAATCCCTAGGGGATTCAATGAAGACCCAAATATTTCCAAATATATAGACAATGGGATAAAAGACATAGGTATCACCAGGGAAAACCTCACCGGTGAGTCAGAATATGTAGAGAAGGAGCCGAAGGAGACTCCTACTATTGAAAGGGCACAACAGGATATTGGGGAGAATTTATAGGAACAAGTTTTGGCTACAAAGCCACCCTGCCCACCATAGTGGTTGGTGGAATCTCAAAAAAGAAAGGGCCCATCAACACCCAAAGCCCATCTTTCTTTGGTGGAGATGATGGCTCAAGCACAGAACCCGTCGAAGGTTAAGAAATCCCAGACGGTTCACACTCTTCGAACCGAGCTAGGAGGAGAAATAGTCACAGTAATCGTGACACCTTCCCCAGATGCCGACGAAGCAACGATTGAGGCCGAAGATTATAATGTCATAGAGGTGTCACTGGGGAAGAGAGGAAAACAGTGTGAATTAGACCTGTTGAAAGAAGCAGCCAAGGCAGTAGAGGCTCGTTATGAAAAGGAAGCTCAAAAGTTCAAAGTAGAACGGGAAAAAAATGCAAACCTCATGGGGTTGCTGACTGAGCTGGCCCAACCCATTAGCATTATTCCTCTATGGGCCTCTACTTCAGATGCACCACTTCTGCAAAGTGATATAGACTCATTACGGGCGATGAAGAAAAAGACCCAAGTGGTTGATGAATGGGTTGCCTTGCAGTTAGGAAATGTCCAACGTTTCCTGGTGTCCACACTCCCAGATCTATATGCAGACTACCACGTCTTACATCAGGCTAAAACCACCATTAGCATATGGGAGGGGGACATCAAAAATTATGAGGCATGGAAGGTTGAGTTAGAATAACTTATCGGCCTCGAAGAGGAGATTGTTTTCGAGTCCAAAATTTTGTGAGAAGAGTCATTTGATTTTGTGAGGACTCAACACTCCAGACTTGACCTCACATTAGAGATAATCAAGCAACTGGTGGGGACTCTATGGGATAAGGTCAATGTGGTGCAATATTCTTTCAATTTATACAAGTCTTTTGTTTCAAAGGTCTAGCACTGACACATGCACGCTGGAGAAGTATGTTCTAAGGAAGTTTGATGAGTTAATGGAGTCTAGGTATCAATCCCTGAAGGGAATAGATGAAGCTAACATGATACAAATAACTTGCATGATACTCAGTGGTCACGATGCAGCAAAGATGGCCGATGAATTTAAGGGAAATATTCCAGACCTGGGGGAACATATTGAGGTGGCCAAGTACCGGCGGGCTAGCCTTAAAAATATCGATGAAGATGGAATTTCTTGTCTCCTCCAGACCTTCAACGATAGTAAGAAACAATAAAGATTCTCCAGGAGCTAGAGAAAACCTAAGTGTTTTATATTCTTTATTCTTTTGGAACATAAGTTCCCAGATCCTACATTTTGTATTCTTTCAGTGACCCATGTCCTGATCCCCAAGGCTGACCGGTCACTTTCAAAGTAGTTAATAGAGGTTGTCAGAAGGTGGATAGCTACATTAAGGCACGTCAGATCGGTGAGAGGTTTTCTCACATCAGAGATAGGACTCCTCTTTTCCCATTTATGAGGCATGTAGCCTTGATCCCCAGGGGATCGGATTTCATCTTTCTCTTTCTTGGCTCTCTTCTCGAGGCTAATTCTTCCACTCCACCTCTTGACTTATTCTTCTGACATGACAGGCCTATTCTGTCTCTAGATCTTTTGTAGGGTGGCACAGGTAGTACCGACCACTGGATAATATATTTTATTGTATAGTGTAGCATAAGTTAGGGTTAGGGTTAGATGTGTATGTGTATAAATAGTAAGTCTGACCCCATTCCAAGGGTCAGCAAAATTGATGATTTTGTAGTCCATATTAATAATAAAAGTAGTTTTTCTCATTTCTCAGTTGCAGAGCTCAATGCTCCATAGTTTAAATTTTTAGTAGTTAGATGCTCCCTTGGAGCCACCATTGTATCATGCACTAGTGCTTGCTGGAAGAAATGTTAATGAAGAAGGAAGTGTTCTCGTAATGATGTTGATGGCATTCTATCTCCTGGGTTAACGGTATTTTATGCTTTGTGTTCTTCATGTCCTTTTCTCTAATACTTAAAGTAGATTAACGACCTTCTTTCCTTTGCTACTGATGAAATATGAATTAATGGTTGTGTGTTTCTTTGGTATTTAGTGTAGCATATTGGAGCATTGTTGATATCTTGAATGTTTAGCATGACTATAGGTAGATGAAATACTTCTAACTCTGCATTATCTTTTGAATTTTATTTGTTAAAGTGAATGCGCGCTTGCAGGAACCCCACCTATTTGAATCCCCAAAGAGAATGAGTTGAAGATAACCAGCTATCCCCCTCAAAAATAGTCACATCTCCCAACTGAGCCCCGCATCGTCGAGACCCGAATCTCACGTGCTTGGAGGCCCAGTGAATCTCATTTCCCCGGACAACCTTTACAGGTGGAGTTGGCCGGTACCCCCAGTACCCGGTGAAAACTTACCTCTATTGGCAGACTCGGTCACAAGAGTCCCGTCAATAGAAACTGGTGCTAGAAGGAGGGCATGAGCTCCTCCCCTCCTCAAGATTATGATTTTACACCTCCCAAGGGTTCCCCAAGCCATAGTTTTAGGAGTCAAGCCTTGAGCGGGATTGGGTCTCTCTCCCCAGTGAAATTTGAAAGAATCCTTAGATCCACCCCCAACCCTAGAAGGTTTGTCAAACTCGAGCCTACTACTTGAAATAAATGGACCCTGAAAGTCATACCAACCACTATTGTCTAGGGGTCTAGTGTACCACAGAATATCCAAACTTCCCAGACAATCCTAGGGATCAACGTTTAACCTACTCAAAATTTAGCTCCCCAAATGGCTGCATACATCATAAATATAGGGTCCCCTATGGGAACTTTTTTGGGCACAACCAATGACTTACCCTCGCACCTAGAGAAGATTTGCACATGATATGAGCACTTAGGCTCATGAACTGTAGAGGAATACTTGCAGGCATACAAAGATGCCATGAACTGACACTGGATCCAACATGAAGATGTTGTGACCCAGATGTTTCCCTTGTCCCTAGGGTAGGGCAAACTAAACTGGTACCTTAACCTTCTTGCCAACTCCATCAACAGTTGGCAGGACATGGAGGACGCCTTTTTGGTTGCCTTTCATGTACATGTGGACCTAGCTTGGTCCCATAGCCAGTTCATTTCCATCAGAAAGGAACCAAATGAACCCCTTGCAGCATTCAATCACCGGTTCCAGCGTGCCCTGAAGCGGTGCACGGGCCCTTTCATCCCATCCCTAAAAGTAACCATACAGAATTATCTCAATGTGATGGACCTCTTCATTTCCATTCTCCTCTGGAGAAAGACCACCCCAGGTGATTCGGATACTTTGGCGAAAGTTTACAACCTAGCCTTAGAACTGTCCCGCAGCCTCAAAAAACCCCCAGGTGGGATTGGGTAGAACACGCCCTTCAACATGATCCTTGGAAAAACTATAGACATTAGGGGATATAACCCCAATTTGGTAATGGGTACCCCCACGATGGCGATGAATCCCCCACCCCCGTCGATAGACCAGCAGGCCCAGTACGTTTATCCATCACAAAATCAAGCAATATTAGATCTTGAATCTTTTCCTTGGAACCAGCCACAGTAGACACAACAATAATAGACACAACCATCCAGAGTGCCCTTCTTCCAGTCATTCGTAGCTGGAGGATTGCCACCCTTGATTCTGGGAAATATTGCTGCCTTTTCAGGGAACCAACAACAACAACCATCACATTGTGACACAAACACTCAGCTGACTGTCGAGGTCGAATCCCTCTAGTGAATGTTGTCCACCCTGACTATGGACATGGGTCAACTGAAAGTGGGGTCTTACACACCCTAGAACCCTAATTCCCAAAGAGGGAATATTTTCTTCGGACAGCGAAACAATAATGCAGGAGGAAGAAACTTCAATAGCGGGCCCCAGCCCAACCAACAGTAATGGAACAATAACGTGAACACAAGAGGTCTACCTTTGAACCAAAATGCCAATCAGAGTGGTGCTAGACCATCCCATTTCACACTAGTCACAGACTTCCATCCCATGACCAATTAGTGTAGATTGCATGACACAGGCTCCCACAACGAGGTAAAATGTGCCACGCTGGAGAAGGTCATCATGATTTCCCAACTGGAAAGGTAACAATCATCTGACCATACTCCTCCAGAGCCTCCTATGTAAGAGCCAACTCATGGTGCATTCACCTATGAGACTTTCTTCTTTGAATCCTCCAGAGAAGATGAAGAAGAATCTGAATTGCAAGGTTTCTTTGATGAAATGATTCTGACCTTTGAGGCTAATGCCTTCACCAACCTACAGACTCCTTATAACACTCAGATCTAGGCTGGTAAAGGACCAATTTACATGTCGACACCTCCTTCCAAAGATACTCCTCCCCATGACAATACAACTGACTAGCCTGTCCCCCCAAAAGGTTCTAGCTCTAATCAAGAAAAAGACCCGGCTGAGGGAAGCCATCAATTCCTGGGAGGAAGATTCGACATCACAAGGGCGTTAGAACAAACCACCACCTCCATGACCTTGATGGAGGTTTTGCTAAACTGTTCCAAGTAGAAGAAGTCTCTTCTAAAGCTCTTGGAAAACCTGGAGGTCGTCAATCGCCCACCCAAGAGTGTCTCTTTTGAGGATGCCAACGCGGCTGTCTTCCAGGGAAATAATGAAGATCCTCCATTCCTACTAATCCTAAACATACAAGGAAAAAATATAGACAACTGCCTAGTAGACTTTGGGGATTCAGGCAACATCATGCCCTTATCTATATGCCAGAAACTCAGATTCTGACCCACCCCATCCAATGGTGCAGTAATCCAATTGAATAAAATGGCTGTGAAAATGGTGGGAGAATTGAAAAATGTCTGGATATAGCTCATCCAAGACCCTAGAATAGCCAGCATAATTGACATCCAAGTGGTGGACATCTCAGAGACTTATGGGATGTTATTAAGTCAAAATTGGTCTAAGTCCTTGAACGGATACTTTTCAACTGACTTTTCCCACTTATGGCTCCCTTGGGAAGGATAAAGAAAAATCTAGGTTGAAAGTGAGCCCCAGATGAAGTAGGCCCTCACTGAAGTTGGGAGGGTTAACGAGGTCTTCTTCTTTGAGATCTCCCCTGGGGTGTACCAACCCTTTGAAATATTAATATTCGATTTCACCCTGGGAGAAGACCCTATAGTTCTGCAGAGAACCCAAGACCTAGAAGAAAAGTTGAGGGTTGAGGTTAACTCTCAGGGTACCACAACGAACCACGCTACACTCTTGTCTGGTACTTGGCACTGGGTACACTATTAGAAGAATTCAGAGTTAGAGTGTGAGCCTTGCCTTTCCGTCGCTACCTGGCACATCGACACCTTTTGAAACAAAGAACATGCAACTGATTCCCCAGAATCCAACTAGAAGCACTTCTTCAATGCAATTTCCCCGGGGATCTCAATTTCAAACCCCTCTGGAGGAAAACCTCAACCATGCACCATCAGTGCAGGAGGAAGCTCCTCCCAAGTCTCCCAAAAGCAATCCAAAGATTGCTCCATCTCCCCACTTTCAGACTACAAGCGATGACTTGTGGACCCTTAAGTTTGATGGGTCTCGATCCAAACAAGGCTATGGGGCCAGAGTAGAATTGATCAACCCATGAGGGAAATCCTTCCCCACATCCTACAGGCTACAGTTCAACTACAAAAACAATGTTATGGAGTATGAGGCTTTGGTCCTTGGACTCCTATTTGCATTAAGGAAAGGAATCACCCGCCTCTGGGCTCTGGGTGATTTGGAGTTGATTGTCAAATAGGTCTGAAGTCAATACACATGTCATGATAAAAGGCTGGCCACATACTACAATTGGGCATGGAGCCTTATTGAAGATTCTGATGCCTTCGGCATTGATCTTATTCCCTGGTGATAGAATTATGTGTCAGATGCCCTCGTTGTTTCTGCCAGCACACTTGAACCCATGGCCGGCTCATGACTCTGGAGATTTTCTGTGGAGATGATCCCCACCCTGTCCATTCTAGATAATGTCACCCACTTTTAGGTTTTTGAGGATGATCAGCATATCCTGTCCTTTATGGCCAATGTTGGTGTCTTCAAGGACCAGATAGTGGAAGAATGAGACCATGATGATACTGGGTAGGGTGATGAAGATGATGGGATCATGGACCTACCTACCAACACCATCCCAAAGGGGATGGTTGCGCTTGAACGTATCTTTGACTCAGATCCTCAGGGCTGAGAAAAGATGTCATCCTCCTCTGAGGGAGAGAAATTTGAGAAAGTAAAC
Organism: Thuja plicata; assembly: GCA_018584345.1. Classification (NCBI taxonomy): domain Eukaryota; kingdom Viridiplantae; phylum Streptophyta; class Pinopsida; order Cupressales; family Cupressaceae; genus Thuja; species Thuja plicata. Next base: position 224,918 of record MU224030.1, on the reverse strand, counting down.
ATCGGCCAGCCCGGTGAAGAAAAGATGATACACATTGGTACCTCTTTCTCCCCTAAGAAGAAGGAGAAGGTTCTCATGGTTCTCTGAGAATACATAGATGTGATTGCATGGGGATATGAGGATTTGGAAACATACGACACATCCATTATAACTCATACCATCCCCTTGAAACCTGATGCTAAGCCTTTTCGGCAAAAGCAATGACCGGTCAACCCACTGATCGAGCCTCTGATTTTTCAAGAGGTGGAGAAACTACTGTTAGCCTGGATAATTTTTTCAATCCAGCACACTACGTGGGTTGCTAATTTGGTCCCTGTTAGAAAGAAAAGTGGTGAATTCCCCTTTGCGTAGATTTCCAAAATTTGAATAGAGCCTCCAAGAAGGATAATCACCCTCTCCCCTCATTGGATGAGGTGTTGCAGATAGTGAATGGGTCACAGATTATGTCTTTCTTGGATAGGTACTCCGGATACAACCAAGTCATGGTTAAATACAAAGATAGAGAGAAAATGGCATTCACCACCAAGTGGAGAATATTTGCATATCAGAGGATACCCTTTGGCTTGATTAATGTAGGAGCCAAGAAAGACATAATCAACAGACGGGTGGGAGACTTCACTTTTTGGAATTGGAGACTCAAATTCTTTGAGAAACTTCGCAATGAAGTCTCCAGCCAGTTTTGAAGACTCTATGGACATTGTGTTTGAGGGCCTTGTGAACTGGTGCATAATCATTTACATGGATGATTTGACCGTCTTTTCCCAGGACAGGCGTGACCATGCCGCCCACCTCACTCAGATTTGTGAAAGATGTCACCGATACGGAATATCCCTTAACCATTCAGGGTCACTAAAGGGAAGTTTCTCAGGCATATTTTCTCTGAGAAGGGTATATCCATTGACCCTGAGAGAGTTGAAGCACTGCTGAATCTACAAATGCCCGACAGCAAGAAAGAGATGCCATCTTTCTTCAGAAAGATCAAATTTGTTTGGTGGTTCATCACTGGATTTGCTGAGATAGTAAAGCCATTCAATGAGATGATGAAAAAGGATACCAAAATTGAGTGGAGTCCTGAGGCAAAGCGGGCATTTTCCCAAATTAAACAAATGATAATGGAGGCACCCATCCTGGCCAGTCTGGACTACTCCCTCCCATTTTACATTTACTCCTTTGCCTCATCACATTCTGCAGCGGTAGTATTGACCCAAAAGGTCAAGGGGGAAGAATGACCCATAGCTTTCATGAGCTCCCTCTTTAAAAATGTTGAAGTCTAGTATTCATCATTAGAAAAGAAGGCCTTTGCTCTTCTTCATGCTGTGAAGAAGTTTTGGCATTATATTCTTTGGAGCGAGGTGCATGCTATCATCCTGGACCAGGCTGTGAAATCTCTACTGATGCAGAGTGAACTGGGTTAAAGACGAGGGAAATGGATGGCCATCCTCTAGGAGTATGACTTGGAAATGTAACCCATGAAGATAGTCTGAGGCTAGGGACTGAGTCGAGCGATGGTAGAAGAGACTCCCCATATAGAATGTCAAACTTACATAGTGGAATCTATCACTCGAGACTCGTGGTATACCGATCTGGTGTACTTATTGTTAAACAATAGATGTCTAGAGGGGTTACCTTCCAACAAATTCTATGCTCTACAAATGAAAAGTGCTGACTTTATGATTAAAAACTTCGTGGTTTACCGCAGGAACTATGAGGGAGTGTACCTGTATGCACCCTAAAATGGTCGCCTAGACTTTGGGCCCCATTTATCATTTTATCAAATTTTCTGAATCAATGCTTTGGAACATTTTCAATTCAAATCAATTTCCTTGATCAAATTGTAATTAATTCA
>MU224030.1:191157-213620 GCA_018584345.1 Thuja plicata | reverse complement strand
GAGTAGATTTCATTTTTATGCATTTGAATCTCTCGTTTCATGGTGTATTTGCAATAAACACAACTAGGTCAATCTGAGGGCCTTCATTTTACATTTTTACACATCCATGACTAGAGAGCTATGGATCAATTTTTGAGGCCTCATTCTTGAGCAACCTTGAATGGAATGATTCATAGAAGTGTGACAACATTTATGCACACAGTACCTTTGGTGCATTGATAGGGACCAAACTGCGAAAATGATTGAAGAATTTCATGGGTAGTTTGGAACCGGGCATGGCTCAGATGACGCCACCACCCATCAAATCCTCCAGGATAGATATTATTGGCCCTATATATTCAAATATGTTTACACTCATATTCAAAGGTGCCATACTTGTCAGACCGCGGCACATCGTGAGCGTAACTTGGCTATGCCTTTACAACCAGTCTTTGAGGCTAGACCTTTTGCCCAATGAGCATTTGACTTCATTGGGGAAATCAACCCCAACTTGTCTACCAACCACCGATACATCTTAACTGCAACTAATTACTGCACCCAGTGGTCTGAAACCATACCTTGCAAAAACAACACGACAGATGTAGTTATTAAATTCTTGGAAGAAAACATCGTCACAAGATTCAAAATGCCCTTCACTATAGTATGTGACAATGGTCTGACATTTTATTTGGTGCAACTACTTGAATGGACCTATAACTAGAAGATCACTCTGAAGTTTTCCAGCAACTATTACCCCCAGGGGACAGTGTTGCTAAATCAATGAACAAAAATTTACTTGAAGTGATCAAACACTTGCTAGAATAAAACCCCTGGGATTGGCACCAAAAGTTGAGATTCACCCTCTGGGTAGATTGCATTCGGATTAAGGCCACCCTAGGAACATCCCTATTCCATCTAGTTTATGGCCAGAACCCCGTGTTCCCAATCAACTTACAGATCCTAGTTTTGCAGTTTATGCAAGAATTCAGCAATCGGGATAACATTGTGGAGGTTCGACTCCTAAACCTGGTACATATGGAGGAGCAATGAGACACAGCCCTTGAACATTTTGTGCATCACCAAGCAGTGGTAAAATAATGGTTTGACCGAAGAGCCTAATACAAGGTCTTTCAGATTTCAGACTTAGTCCTATTGTGGAACAAGGCCCGGGAAAGGAAAGGAAAGCACACCAAGTTCCAACAGCTCTGGCTCAGACCATACCTAATCTTAGAAATCTGTGGGGAAAAATACCTATTGCCTTAAAACCATGACTGGAGAACCTATCCCATTTCGTGTCAATGGACAGTTTCTCAAACATTACTTCAAACGAGGCCGATTTGCCTAGAGTTGTATTTGATGTAAAGCTCTCTTACTTGTAAATATTTCTTTTCTAGTGCCTCGTTTGGAGGTACCTTTCTTTGTAAATATTTTTTTTGGCCATCTTTCGGGACCACCTTTTTCTTTTTTCTTTGTTGTTGTATTTCTTATCTTATTTTTGGGTTCCAGCATTTTTCTCTCCCTCTTGTGAGGATTGGTATGTTTCGCATAACATCTGGTCTCTGAGATGTTGTCTTTAACATGGCGATGAACTTAAGAATCTATTGTTAGCATGATGGAATCAGTCTGGTCTCTGGAGTTATTTTTCAAGTTTGGTAGTACATTATGAGTAATCTTAATTGGATTTATCCCCAAAAGTCTGGTAGTCAGTGAAATAGAAAGGAACAAGTAATCAGACACATTTAGGGTAGATTGTTTGCACTAGTTGGTTGACCCAAGTCTAAACTTTTAAAGGTTCTTTCTAGATCCAAAGTTTTCCTGCCCTGTTTAGCATATTAAGAGAGATGGGAGGGTGAAAGAAGTACTGCCATTAAATTTAGCTAAGATTAAGCTTGATGGTGAAAGAAGTACCGCCCTCCCACCCAAAAATAACAAAGAAAAGAAATGGATGAAACTCTGGTGTCTGGGAGAAATGAACGGATTTGATGACTTTGGGGTTTGATATACTTAGTGCCTCCTCTCTACTTCTCCCAGAGGTCATTGGCTTGGTTTCCTTCCAAAGCACACACTTCACCACTGATGAAAATGATCATGGATTAAATCACGGATGGCTAGATTTTCTCAGACATGTTACTGTTTACAAGTAAGATGCTTCGAGTAATGATTTGTTCTAGTTTTTCTAACCAGAGATTCTGTAGTTCTTGAATGTGCAAGGGCATTCATCCCAGATAGTCACCATTTTTTATTCCTTGCATCCCCGTCCCTACATTTTGTGTGCAAAATGTTAGGTCCCCCTTTTTGTTTTCTACTTTTGGCTCTTGCCTTTCTTTTTCCTTTGTTTCTTTGTTTTCCTTCTCTGGGTTTTCTTTCCCACAGTGTTGGTTTTGATTTTTGTTTTTGTCCCTTGTGTCTCTGGGGCCCAGTCCCAGATTTGGTCATTCCTTGTCCAAGAACCAGACTCTGGACTCTAGGATTCTCTGCCATGATGTCTTCTTTTCATAAGAGGGTATGGTCGTGTGGAATTCCCGGGCCCGGAGTCAGGAGGTCTACTTGTTCTAGAGTTTGCAGAAGGAAACGTGACTTGTTTTTCACCTCAAGTATAAATAGGAATCACCTGTCATTTTCACAGTTATCGTGATTAAAACACTTAGGTGATTCCTTGGCGATTTGAGCAAAAATTTAAGCGTGAGTTTTTCTGAGATATTCTAAGCAATTACGAGACATTTGTGGTGTTGGTGGTTATCATTTCAAAGGTGGAAGCTATTGCAGATGTTCGAGGTGCCTTTCCTTCCTTGCCTTTCTCCAGTTTATAGGTTGGTCTTTGTTTCCTTCCTTCATTTTCTTGCTTTTGGTTTTTGCTTGGTTTGTGTTTTGCCTGGTTTTGTTTTCGTTTTGTTTCTGCATTTTGGTCATCTGGTTCGTCGCCCGTTGGTGGGTTGGCTCTGCCAGAGGGTTGTCCGCCCTCTGTGCGGTGTGAAACATTGTATATGTATTATAGATTTTGTATATTTTGTGCATATTTGTATAAGGTGGTCACTTTGTGCTACCTTTTTGTTGTAAATTTAGTGTTTTTGATGTATATCCTTCCATTTTTATGTATATACCTTTCAACCCTGCTATAGTTTAGGTGTATATGTTGTGTATATTTGTCTGGTCTCACATCAAGCTCATCGTGATTCATCTATTTTCCATTCAATTTTGTGAGCTTGTTCAGGGAAGAATACCACCTGTTTGAAGCTCGACTCTCGGCCGATTTCAACCAGGTAGTTTTCTCTCTCCTCCATAAACCAGCCTTAATGATCCATTTATGTCTCACGTATACATTCAAGACTATCCAAGTGGCATCCACTTTTCACGCATTTAGACAGTTGGTGTTGCTGTCACCATAACTCCCCATTTATTGCGTAGCCATGTGACACTGACATAGGTCTGACAGCTCACTTTTCGCGCACATCTTCCAATGGTTAGTTTTCCAGACCCTGAGTCTTCTGCCCTCACCCAACCCACATTTTTCTTTTGTCAGGTATGCTGAAAACCCCCGGGCCCAGATAGGGGTTAATTTTCTAAGTTTGCATTATATATTTAAACTTTTCTAGATTTTGAATCTAAACTAACTTTTATGGAAATAGACGTGCCTCGGTGGTAAGATCTCCAGATCCTGGAATATTATTTATCTATGAATTCTAATGGTTGCCTTGCCTTGCAGGTTTTCAAAGTAACGCACCCTCATCATGTCTGAGGCTTCCACATCTTCACCACCTGAGAGTCTACAACTTCCATCCACGACGATCACCATAGTAGCCGTCAAGTCCAAAATGGAGAGGGCCTTAGAAAAATTACCTCTCAGCATGAAGTACCTGAAGGATGACACCATTATGGGATCATAGATTGATTCCCAAGTTTATTCAATTACCGATACCAGCGTTGGAAGGTGGGCTGAGATGTAGGCCCTGGTCAAAATAATGTTTATTCAGTGACAGTTTGGGGATCCATTGGCGATCAGCGTCTAGGATTCTAGGATCCTAAAGGCTGCCTATTTCCCATGCTCAGTGTAGGCCCCAGAGTTGATCCTCACACTTGCAGCACATTACAACTCTTCCATCTAGGCCATCATGCTCGTAGTCCTAGTCCCGACCGTATATCCCACCCCCATGGTGTCTCTTAACGCCGCTACTTTTTGGGTAGTTTTGGGGATTCCTCAGTTCGAAAACCCAACAGTCATTACCAGAGCTGATGCCTTAGCACAATTTAAGTAGTTGGAGGTCGTAGCCTAGAAATACATGAATAATCGTTGGCTCAAGACTCTGAAGAGGGACCCCAAGAAAATGAAGCTAGAGATCCCCTGGTCTGAGTTTAAAGAAAATATCTAGATGCGCATGATAGCACTATGCCAGATCTTTGGGCAACCCCATGCTTGGGAATTCACAGGGTGGATGTACTACTTTTTGCTTGGCATCACCACCAGCGGGGAATACTTTGATTGGGTTGCCATTATTTCTAACCATGTGGATTCTCAGTTCCTTCAGGTGGCCCAAAAGTGCAACTTTTATATGACTTCTTATGTTCTCTGGGCCCTAGCACAACAACGACCTGCCACCAATGGGTTACTCACATTAGGTTTTCTCCAGATCGGCCCAGGTCAGAAGGCTCCCTTGGATTATTTCCCATAAATCCAATAGGAGGCTAGTTTCCCCAGTTTCTGCTAGGTGAACGATGCCTTCAGCTATTACAACCTACTCACGCATACCCAGGATGCAGGGTACCACCTCTCCAAGGAGGCAATGGATCTTGTCAGCAGTTATGGCCATTATTATATCCAATTCCAGTATCACACTTACATAAGGATAATCGGCTTCTCCGGGAAACCTTACTTGTTGCCCAAAAATTGTGAGAATAAGATAATTCTCCTAGGATATTGCAGACAAATCATGGAGCTACACGCCTAATACGCCTTGAAGAAGGTAACTAATATTCCATTCCCAATCACTTGTGGGAATTACTCACACAGTCTGGCCACAACTAAGGAGGTAGATAATGAACTCAAGAGCCTAAACTTGGCAGAGTTCTATTTAGTGTGGAAGAACTTTGATCCGCTTGGAAAAATTGCAAAGGCACTTCCCCGGGCATCAGAGCCCCACAGATACCACATGGAAGACTTATGGGAAGATTTCCAGGACAACATTGAGGTTCAAAGCTGGCATTATGTCTGGATGACCATGGGGGTGATGGAAAGATTGAAGCTCCAGAAATTTCTAGATGACTTCTTAGATGTCGGACCCATAATAGACCCCTAGTACAAGGCATAGGGGATTGATAAGTTGGCCCTCCCACCAGTGGATTGGAATGCCTAGGAGGGGCTACCATTGAGGAAATAACTTGCAATTTGGTCGAGCGCAACCATGAATATTTTAAGTGTATGCCCCGGGAGTACCCGTAGGGCTGCCCTAGTGGTACCAAAGCTGACCTCCGGGGAAAGAACTTCTTCACAGGGAGAAGATAGGGGAAAAATAATAATGGAGACTCCAACTCTGCAAGAGACCCCCATAAAATAACAACTGAAGCAGTCAATAGCGGGCTCCTAGAAGATGAGGGAGAAATTAATCACATGGTTGGCTACTCCGGTGCTCATAATCAGACCTGTCCGTCCTCCCTCTTCCCCTTCACTAGCAGCACTAATGGTCAAGGTGACAGGAGTAGATCCGGAAGAGGAGCAGGCAACCCTAAGGGATGCGGGGCCTCCTTTGGTCACTAGGCAGAAGAAAAGGCTTAATCCAAAACCAAAGGAAGAATCGGAGCTAGGGATGCCTCAGATCCCACAAGTAGAAATCATCTCTTCCAACTCCCCAGATCCAAAAAAGGAACCAGAGCCTGCTCACATCCCTGCAAATCCTCCCCCTCAAGAAGAATTTGATGATGTTTTTAGAACTGACAAGTTTGGGAATTTGCAGGGAGACATTGAACAGTCGGAGGCTGAAATCCTAGATCAGGAGGAAGCTCCAGAATAGGAACCTACACAAGAGCAGGAGGAACAGGTAGAAGAAGAAAAAGGGACAGAGTAATAGATCTCCTTTGAAGTCCTAGAAATATAGGATATAGGAGTTTCAGGGCAACATAAACAAAGTGAACAATTGGCATCGGCTAGGGAAACCAGACCCATGGGAACAACCGTGACCCCAACCACCGTGTTCCAAGTGCCACTCCCATAGGTAACATTGTGGGAGATAATCACTGTGGCCCAAACATTTAATCTTGGCCCATTACCTCCCCCACTACCAAAAGATGTACCAATAGAAGAAGACACCCCAACAACAGAGGCTGAGGAATAATAGCAACAAGAAGAAGAAAACCCTGGGGAAATCAATGAAGACCCAAATATTGCTAAAGATATAGATGGTGGGGTAAAAGATACAGGTATCACCGGGGCAAACCTCACCAGTGAGTCAAAAGATGCAGAGAAGGAGCCGGAGGATACTCCTACTGTTGAAAGGGCACAACAGGATATTGGGGAGAATTTATAGGAACAGGTTTTGGCTACAAAGCCACCCCACCCGCCACAGTGGTTGGTGGAATCTTGAAAAAAAAATCCCCATCAACACCCAGAGCCCATCTTTCTTTGGCGGAGATGATGGCTCAAGCACAGAACCCGCCGAAGGTTAAGAAATCCCAGATGGTTCACCATCTTCGAACCGAGCTAGGCAAAGAAACAGTCATAGTAATTGTGACACCTTCCTCAGATGTCTACGAAGCAATGGTTGAGGCTGGAGATTATAATGTCACAGAGGTGTCACTAAGGAAGAGAGGAAAACAGGGTGAATTGGACCTGTTAAAACAAGTAGCCAAGATAGTAGAGGCTCGTTATGAAAAGGAAGCTCAAAAGTTCAACGTAGAATGGGAAAAAAATGCAAACCTCATGGGGTTGCTGACTGAGCTGGCCCGACCCATTAGTGTTATTCCTCTGGGGGCCTCTACTTTAGATGCACCACTTCTGCAAAGTGATATAGAGTCATTATGAGCGATGAAGAAAAAGGCCCAAGCGGTTGATGAATGGGTTGCCTTGCAGTTAGGAAATGTCCAGCGTTTCCTGGTGTCCACACTCTCAGATCTATATGCAGCCTGCTACATCTTACATTAGGATGAAACCACCATTAGCATATGGGAGGGGGACATAAAAAATTATGAGGCATGGAAGGTTGAGTTAGAAGAACTTATCGGCCTCGGAGAGAAGATTGTTTTTGAGTCCAGAATTTTGGGAGAAGAGTCATTTGATTTTGTGAGGACCCAGCACTCTAGAATTGACCTCACATTAGGGGTAATCAAACAACTAGTGGGGACTCTGTGGGATAAGGTCAATGCATTGTAATATTCTTTCAATTTATACAAGTCTTTTTTTTCAAAGGTCTCTAGAGTTGATTCATTTAGCACTGACACATGCACACCAGAGGAGTATGTTTTGGGGAAGTTTGATGAGTTAATGGAGTCCAGGTATCAATCCCTGGAGGGAATAGATAGAGCTAAAATGACATGAATAACTTGCATGATACTCAGTGGTCACAATGTGGTGAAGATGGCCGATGAATTTAAGAGAAATGTTCCAAACCTGGGGGAACAGATTGAGGTGGCCAAGTACCAGCGGGCTGGCCTTAAAGATATTGATGAAGATGGAATTTCTCATCTCCTCTAGACCTTCAATGACAGTAAGCAACAATAAATATTCTCTGGGGGCCGGAGAAAACCTAAGTGTTTTATATTCTTTATTCTTTTGGAATGTAAGTTCCCAGATCCTAGAGTCCCAGATCCTACATTTTGTATTCTTTCAGTGACCCGTGTCCCAGTCCCCAAGGCTGGCCGGTCACTTTCAAAGTAGTTAATAGAGGTTGTCAGAAGGTGGATAGCTAAATCAAGGCACGTCAGATCGATGAGAGGTTTTCTGAGAGATGGTCTTCTTGAGGTGCTGCTTTAACGTCACACCTAGCACATCAGAGATAGGATGTCGCTTTTCCCATTTATGAGGCATGTAGCCTCGATCCCCAGGGGATCATATTTTTTCTTTCTCTTTCTCAGCTCTCTTCTCAAGGTTGATTCTTCCACTCCACCTCTCGACTTATTCTTCTGACATGACAGGCCTATTCCAACTCTAGGTCTTTTATAGGGTGGTGCAGGTAGTACCGGCCACCAGATAATGTATTTTATTGTACAATGTAACATAAGTTAAGGTTAGATGTGCATTTTTATAAATAGTAAGTCCAAACCCATTCCAAGGGTCGGTGAAATTGATGATTTTGCAGTCCATATTAATAGTAAAAGCAGTTTTTCTCATTTCTCAGTTGTAGAGCTCAATGCTCCATAGTTTAAGTTTTCAGTAGTTAGATGATCCCTTGGAGCCACAATTGTATCACGCACTAGTGCTTGCTGGAAGAAACGTTAATGAATAAGGAAGAGTTCTTGCAATGATGTTGTTGGCATTCTATCTTCTGGGTTAACGGTATTTTATGCTTTGTGTTCTTCATGTCCTTTGCTCTAATACTTAAAGTAGATTAACAACCTTCTTTCCTTTGCTACTGATGAAATATGAATTGATGGTTGTGTGTTTCTTCGGTATTTAGTGTAGTGTATTGGAGCATTGTTGATATATTTAATGTTTAGCATGACTATAGGTAGATGAAATAATTCTAACTCTACAGTATATTTTGAATTTTATTTGTTAAAGTGAATGCGCACTTGCAGAAACCCCACCTATTTGAATCCCCAGAGAGAATAAGTTGAAGATAACCAGCTATCCCCCTCAAAAATAGTCACATCTCCCAACTGAGCCCCACACCGTCGAGACCTGACTCTCACGTGCTTAGAGGCCTAGGGAATCTCATTTCCCTGGATAACCTTTACAAGCGGAGTTGGCCGGTACCCCCGGTACCCAGTGACAACTTACCTCTGTTGGCGGACCCGGTCACAAGAGTCATGTCAACAACATCCATGAAATATTAACACATGTGATAAAACTAATACAAATATCTCAGCCATATGTCAAAAAAATATAATGTTCATGTACAACTATAATTATCATTATGACAAAATGTGGTGTATATACATAAAAATAATAAGATATATATTTTCATCATTATGCATGAGTTATTGATCCCTATACAACCGATAGATCACCTAGTTAAGGTTGTGGCTACGTCATAAAAGCTACAGTGTATGAGTGTATCCTCAACACACTCTTTGATGTAGCTTGCATCACTCTAAGCTCACCTATGAGTCTATTAATCTCCTCTCTAAGAGTAATATCTCACTCTTTCATTATTAATATACCATCCATTGGTTTTAATAATCAAGAATATTCTAAATCAATCAATTGAACAACATGTAGTCTCTATATGTAACCTGAAACTTGATCTACCTAGCTCTGTAAATCCTCACATTTCATCTCATCACTTTTTGATCTTATCTTTGCCAAGACTCTCCCTCCCTCCCTCCCTCCCTCCCCCCCCCTCTCTCTCTTATAATGCATTTGTCATCAATCTTTGTGCCTTTATTGCTCATTGATCTCTCTATAGTGACTATGATGAGATCAACAACTCTCTGACCATTACATACTTAGGATTCCTCATAAGTAACTCTAGGTTGCACAATGTGCTCAAATGTATCTAAGTGGAAAAAATAGTATGGTATTTTTGTTTGATGCTTATTCTACATCCTTGACTTGCCTAACAAGTATCATCTCCTCTATAACTTAATCAATGGATTTGAGGCACTCTTGTCCATATTGTAAAAAATAAAAAATAAGATCCATTTATAGAACATCACAAAAAATTCTAATTAAATTATATAAATTAGATCATCTACATCAAATTTTATTCTAAAGTAATGCTTTGAATGGAAAACATAACCATATATCCACTTTAGTACCTAGCCTATCAGTGTAGGCCTTGTCGTACAAGTATGCTCACTAATGCAATCTTGGGAACAATATGAACTACAAATGTGGATCTTGCAACAATAACCATGTTTCTCAATTTACCTCACACCATTCAAGTCATAGGTATAGCTGCTAGAAGGAGTACTCTCTATTAAATTATCAACCTCTCTTCCTCCTACATCCCATTATCCTCCTCCTCTCTAGCCTAACTTGGGTTCTCATCTCCACTACCATCAAGATTCTCATCTAAAAATTGAGCACTAGAATCTTGTCTAACATTTTCCTCAAGAAAAATGAGTGCTAGACTAAAACCCTATTAAAAACTCATGTATTCTTGGCTGACTTAGATGTCATTCGCATAGAAAAGTGGATGATCGTCCTCTTTCTCATTGCCTATTCATTTAATGAAACTTTGATTATGGTAGGAAGAGGAAGGTATCCTACTCTAATTATCTTGTGATTTGAGCACATGCAGGTAGGTACCATTGTGGGCACATATTGTACCATTTCAAACTATCTCATCACCTATGTGTAGTAAAATATTATTAACACATAATTTAATATCTAACAAAAATATGATATCAATGCATGTGAGTTGTCTTCCTACAAAAATTGTCACTGTCATCCCTATATAGGGATTCCATATAGTATCTACACCCTATATCCCATCAAAACTCTTTCTCCAAAAAATAAAGTCTCCAAATGTCTTATCTCTGATTAAAGAGTAGTCATGTGCCTACAATGAAACCAATGATTTTGATATGATAAGCTCAAATTCCCATATGTATTATAGTATACACATAAGGAGGCTCAAGTCCTCATGATGAATAAATCTACCAAGGTCATGATAGACCTGTATGTGAGCATTTTCTGACCTTGTGTAAAGATAATTTGTGAATTCTCCATCAATATGATCATTTGTATGAGACAACCTACACATGAGTTCCCCATCCATTAATAGCCATAATTTAATCAATATCCTCTTAATCGATGAGATGGGAACTATCCACTACTTGACACATGTCATGCAAATGTATCTAATCGTGTTACCAGTCATTATTTGATCGAGCAAGTATTTATATGCCTCTTGTACTATTATAAATAATCAATCACATTGAATGGCCACTGATTGAATATGCACTAAAGTATTAAAATATGATAGACATTAACTATAGTGTTAGAGTGTATGTTTTACCTAACTCACACATAGGCTTAAGTCACACTTAATAGCTAAGTGTAACTTAACCTCGATACTAAGGCTAAGTCCATCTTAATGGTTAAATACCTGTTTATCTCACCAAATATGCATACATGAGATTAGAGACTTTGTCATCTCACATCATCAGAATTTGGAGGTATTATCTCCTCACCCTATGGAGAGGTTGAAGATTTTTTCCATCATACTCCACATGTGCTAACATTTATCCATCTCTTTAAGGGTTAGTCATAGTTAGTTTTCACTTTCTCACTTCACACTCATCTTGTATATATTTAGGTCTTCTCATTTGATTATAGACTTCATCATTCTTGTTTATGTTAATTGATGAGTTCATTATTATCTATCTTAATTCTGGTTTATACACCCTTTGAGTGTACAATATCCCCTTTTTGGCTAAGTTAGGAAATAGGGACAATTTCCTTACAATCCAAAAGACAAGAGACTTCTTTCCTTCAATAAAAATATGTACATGAGATATTGATCACTATTATATCTAATATAAATGATAATGATTATACAAGTTGATCTTTATATCTAATTCCAAATATGTTAGTCTTTTCTTATTTATCAATGGAGAGTGTTCTTATGAACTTTGTCTATAATCACTTATAGTGATTAGATTGTTATTCCCAGTATGATCCTAATTATATGAATGATCAACTGATGTATCACTTATAGTAATAAAATTGCTATCTCAAATATGGTCTTTTAACTTTTATCAATGATATAGTTGTTTCTAGTAGGAATTTATAATATTAAAATGATTGCAATGATTTTATGTCTGATCTATACCGATTTGTGCTTGTAACAAAGGCGTTTTCTTTGAAATTTACTCAAACACCTGCAACTAAATTATGCCTAGAAGGCAATTGCTCGATATGAGTAGATCCAATTACATAATATATAAAAAGGGTTATGAATAACTTCCTATTGAAGTGAATTTGATTGCCATAATTAGTTGATAGGCTATATATTGTGGACATACACTATCCACAATTTCCCACTAAACCTGTCCCAGGTTTCAAAATTACCTTAGTTTCTTGTTAAACCATTTTCAAATCAACTTTCTATCTAGAAAATTCCCAAACAAACTTTTACCGATAAAAAATAATTGTAATAATTTTACATTGCTTAAAAAATTTACATACATACATACATACATTATTACTAAGAAAAATAATGCACATAAAAGGGAAATATCTATATTTTATTATTTCTTCTTTTCATAAGAATATCTTCCAATATTATCTTCTTTTATTAGGAAAATACTAATAAAATTAACGATCAAAAAATTCTTTTCAATGCTCGTAGATAAGATTGTAATGATTTTCTAATGCATAAATAATTAAAAAACATATATATTTAAATATTATTACTAAGAAAAAGAATGTGAATAAATATTTTATTATTATCTTCTTTTTATAAGAATGTCTTTGAATATTATCTTCTTTTATTAATCTATATTTTTTAATGTTTAAAAAAAATATTAAAAAAGAAGATAAATTCTAATAAAAGATATTAGAATTAATTATCTATGTTATTGAACAAGAAATGAACAAAACTGAAACAAAAATGTTTATCTTGTTTTTGTGCTTTTAAAATAATAATTTGAGATTTACATAAGCATACACTAATCTTGTTTTTTTTTTCTTTTAAAACAACAATTTGAGATTCACATACACTCCACCAAAAAGGTCTTTGGGCTTTTAAATCTTCAATCCTATCGATTATGCATTTTACACATTTTATTTTATTATTTTTTAATCATAAATATTTCTATTTTAACAAATATCATTTTCTATTGAAATACAACAAGGATAAACAAGAGTGAGTATCCAATATCACTTTCAAAAGTGGATCAAACATGTGTTAGTAAACTGCAGCTTTGACCAGGTATCTATAGCCATTTCTATTTTATTTTAGTATATTACACATTGTGTTTCTCTTTTGGTAAACTTTTTGATTAAACAAGAATACCCTTATTGATGGCTTTCCACAATTTTGAAGACAATTCATTATGATTTGCTGAAATATTGGATGAATAGCAGGGAATATTGCAACTTGCATTTCTTTATTGGACCATAAATAGATATAGATACTCAACTTGCCTTACTCTCTCTACAATCTGCAAACTTTGAGGAATGATATTAACGTTTTCTTGTGAGGATCAATTAGAGGGAATACATGATCTTAAAATTTTCCACTCCCGATCCACAAACCATGGTTGTGGCTTTATTGAACGCCTACTCTTTGGTTTCAAGTTTATAGATATTGCATTTGTTTGAATGTTTCTAATTTGAGTTGAGGTTTTGTAAATTCCTTTCTAATAAATTGTAATTGTTCTACCCCTAACTCATTGTATTCCATAAAATAAGAACCAATGATATCATATTATTCATACACCCTGCTTGATGTCTGCACAATTTGCATGCATGTCTATCTAAGATTTCACAACTCCAATATCTACAACCCATCAAACCTTCCCTATCTTGACAAATGTTTATTCTCTAAATCGTCCTACTCAAGTCTCTCACAATGGTTGACATTCGATTTGATTTTATTTCGTTAAATCTATTTTGTGCATTGCCTCTAATTATTTATATGAAATAATAAATGCTAATAAAATATATTAGAATAAAATTTCATTATAAATTGTTTTAATAATATTTTAACTAATATAAAAAGTTTATATATGAAAAACTAATTTTTTATTTTTCGCATTTAAATTCTTCCTATAATTTCCTATAAACTTCTACCTTTAACCTCCTTATGTTTAAGTTATAGTATATCTTACTATATGAATGGAAGGCATCTCTTAATGATCAATGAGACAAATTTCTTCCCATCATCCTTCTTCATGCAATGAGAATTTTTTCCTCTGCTAGGGTTTAGTGTTGCACATTTCTATTCTACGTCCCTTCTGTCCTTTAATACCACATTTACTAGGGGATTAGCCTAGGTATTTAATGGCTCCGGCCACCTTTAGCTCAGTAGTTGTTGATGGTGCTGGATTGGTGATAGATAAAGATGATGCCTTTGAGAAAGAGACCTCGCAAGTTTTTACCAAAGGTGTTTCACGAGGTATGCCATCTCATGATGTAGTGCTTCATGTTCATGATTTTGATAATGCATGTGCTTGGTTAGAGAAACATACTTTGATAGGTTATTTTGTGGGAAGAAACCCTCCTGAAAGCATGCTCAAAGACTAGATTGCAAAAACATGGAATTCTCATGGATATTTTCTAGATGACATTCAAAACCTTACCAAAGGATTTTTTCTATTTTGGTTCTCCAACCCTGCCCATGTCGAAGCTCTCTTCACTCATTCGTCGTGGACTGTTAGGTCTTCCCTTTTTATTTTTCAGCGATGGTCTCAAGACTTCACTATATCAGATGAAAAAAATCTTAAGGTTCCTATGTTGAGTTACCTGGCCTTCCCTTGCCTCGCTGGCCTTTCATTCAAACCATTGTGCAGAAGCTTGGTAAAGTGTTTTGTCTTGAGCACGACCATTTTTTAACGCTCGCCCTCAAAAGAGGGTTTGTGTTGAAGTTTATCTTTCTCTATATCTTAAAGAAACCTTTTAGATTCAAGTGGGTGGTAATACCTTCACCCATAAGGTGCTCTATTTTAAATTTCCAAACACATGCTATCGGTGCTAGTCAGCAAAGCACAAGATTAAGGATTGCCCTATGGCAGCTCCCAGAATTAAATCTCCTCTCAAGGATTCAAGATCCCATCCTCAAGAGGGTCTTAAAAAGGAGTATAAGAAGGATGAATATACCATTTTGGGTAGTAAGGGTAAGACCAAGCTGACTTTACAACAATAGGATGGCTCTGATGCTGTTGGAGGTTCTGGCACCTCTCTGTCTTTTGGGATTTTAGACAAGGCACCTCTTGTTTCAAAGCCTATTCAATAGGAGATTATTGGAGCTACTATTTCTTCCATACCACCTTTGTTTCACACCCCACAAGAAGCCTCAACCATTTCTTCTTCTCCATCTTTGCATCGCTCTCGCAACCCTTTTAGATAGACTAAGAGCAAAGAAGGAGAGTTGTTACAAAAGCGACGTCTCCTCTCTGATGAGGATTCTCATTCTGAGTTTTTGCATACTAGTTTCGACTCTCTAGGGGATGAGGATGAGATGCACAAGGCTTTCTCATGAATTGTATCTCATGGAATGTGCAGGGTCTCACAAACTTGCCTATAAAATACTCTGTGAGAAATGTTTGTCAACGAGTTTCTGGCCTGTATATCTTGTGTCTTTAGGAGGTGAAAATTGCTAGATTTATGCTTCAGGATTATTGCCATGTTATTTGGTCTGATAGCCTTGTTATTTCTTATAAAAATGAAGCTTTTCAAGGAGGAGATGATACTCTCATTTACCCTCATTGGCATTTTTCTCTTGTTAATCACGGTTCTGACCCCATGCAAAGAGTTGTTTGGGCTATTTTTTCTATTGAGAATCATTCTGTTAGGATAGTTAATGTGTATACTCCCAATAATGCCATTGAAATATTTCAGCTTCGGAGATGGCTTGCTAATTCTCTGCCACCTACAACCTGGCTCATATGTGGGGACTTTAATATGGTTGAGGTGGATTTTGTCAAAGATGGGATTTTTCCTTTTCACTAGACAACTAGAGAAAGAGAAGCCTAGTTTTACATGCATAATAAATTGGGTCTTTTGATCCCAATACCAGTCATCGCCATTTTGGTGATGCTTGGCATAATTGGTCTAACTTTAGAGCTGGCTCTAATAGGATTTTTAAAAGGCTTGATCATGCCATGATTTTAGAGCAATCTTTTTTTAATTTTTCTGACAAACATAAATTACCTGTCACTCCACTTATTAATGTGACTTTGGGAGATCATTTTCCCATTGACTTTAGCATTCAATGATAGATAGCTAAGGCATGACCTCCCACAACACAACTATACCTCAACACATCATTGCTGAGTTGCAAGCCTACACTGGCCCACATTTGCAAAATGTGTAATTTAAAGCCAAGGCCACATTAGCCTATTGGCTAGATTTAGTGGTGGAATGATGCCATCACCCATTCTTCCAAATTTATTCACATTTGTGGCAGGAAAATTGCTCGTTATCACTAGAGATCTTATGACGCTACCAATAAAGAGCTCCATACAACCTCTAAAGCTCTAATTTTGTATCCTTTCAAGTCAGATCTACAAATAGAGCTTTCTCAGATACGACACCATAAACAAATTGTAGACAATTAGTCTTCCAAAGGTGTGTAGATCAAGGTGTTGGGATTAATGGGAAGTATGTACTGAGAGGGGAGGGGTGAATCAGTACCTCTAAAACTTTTGTATCCCTTTTATCAGTTAACCTTTGTAATCAATTGTATATCCATTCAATCCTATTCAAACTATCTTGATGTGAGTTATATCAAATCATAACATTGACATACATGTGAACATTCATAGAAATGTTCATGAAAGTAAATTGACACATAACACAAGATATGATATCACAAAAAAATCTTGTGAGCAAGTAAAAACTGTAGTGGGGACGGCACCCACAAAATCTTCACTATTTGTAGACTGGAAGGGGCTAGTTAAGGATTACAATTTGATCACTTTTGATGATCTACACTGTTAGGAGTATCCATGGAGACCTGTTAAAGTCTACTCTATTAAGAGCTTTAGCAACACTATTGAGTGTGCACTCAGCTAAGAGATTTGTTGTTGGACTGTTAAATCCACCTTCCTTGAAAGGATTTTTACACTTTGCTCCACTTGTTAGAATGATAGAAAATTACAAATTGACTTGGTAAATACAATCTCCTATTGCTGATATAGATCCAATTTAGTTTACATAAAAATATTATCACCTTAACTGTGATTGAATAATACCTTTGATTCTCGGTATGCTCTGTTCTTGGTTCTTGCTAACCAAATTCACCTTTTTTTGTTCCTATTCTTGAATTCTCAATCTGATCCATAGATGTGCTCATCTGATTTATTCATGTTCTCCTTTCTCTTCACATCATCTATTCATCTATTTTTATGAATGATTTCATCATCTATTTATAGATGGATTGACTTCATCGAGTTTTGATAAAAATAATGTTAACTCTAAGATCAGGTTTACAACTTATACCTGGATCTCCTAGTCTATGTGTTTTAAATCAGATAGACTGATTAAAGAACTTACATTCATGTATCTTGTCCCTAAAGAAATGGATTTAAAATAATTAAATATCCTATAAATAGAAACACTTGCTTTATCTGACGTGGAAGTTAGATCCACTTTTTGCGGGTTGCAATTGACTTTCGGTTCTGTCTGTTGGTCATGCTTGACTATCCTTCAGTTTTTTTATGTCAGTTGCACTATAACTATCTTGTCAGTCTACACTATTACTTTCATATCAGGTTTACTCTGTCAGGTTCCACTTTGTCTTTTTGTTTTGTGATTTTGATTTACACACTAACTTGTGTCATCGGTTCTCTTTGCACTTAGTCATCTTCAATGATCTCTTAGAATCTGATCTTCGGTTTGCTCATGTCCTATCTTTCAGTGTAACCTTACTGAAAGTGTAGATTTCATACTAATGGAAAATTAATGTCATCAATCTCCCCCTTTGAAATTAGTATCAAAAACTAATATGTGCAAAATACAAACAAAATGTTAAGTATATACAACATATATAATCATTATTTAATGACTCCCCCTATGTATATGTCGGTATGTCTGTACATATGATGTCTTTCCTTATACATATCATTTTCATAATTTTTTCCTTTGTATTTATACCTATAATTTTCCCATATACATATACATATTTACCATTTGCCCATCTGAATGAATGAATGTACATATCATCATTTTCCCCCTTTTTTGATATCAAGGGAAAAGGTGTTTACCTTTAGAGCTTATAAAAAATATGGGAATGTGAAGACTTCATGTCTTCCATAATTTTATCCCATTGTTCTTTGAGGTTCTCTAGAGCCATGTGCTCGAGTGTGATCTTTGAATACATATCATAGATATTTTCTGCCATAGACATCTCAGGAGTTGTAATCAGTTGCCTTGCTGAACTGATATGTTGTTGGAGTAGTGTAATATTTGGCAGAAGTTGAGCTTGGAGCTCGGTTACTTCTTCCCTAAAATGTTTTTATGCCTCCCATAGCTCTTTCCTTAACCATTTAATCTCTATGATCTTCTCATAATGTGGTTTGACTGCATTGTCTCCATCGGTGACTAAGCTTTGTGCACTATTTGCTAGATCGATATCCAGCTTTGCAATTTTGTCACTATTTTCCTTCATGAACTTGTCTATTATGCTTAACTTTTGAATTAAGGCTATAGATTTAGATATGATTGGATCCAATTTAGATATGAATTCTGACAGCTTTACCTTATTTACTGCCACTTCTTGGCTGATGTTCTCTATGAGCTTTTGTTGGTACTTCATCTCGGCTTTCTCCTCTATTACCTTCTTAGCATCAATGTTCTAAGTTGTGATTGCGTTGGTGAGGGTAGATAATTGATCAAGTATTGGATTTCTTTGATCAATATCAACATCAGGTACTATTTGATGTAGAATGTCTCATGTTATCACCAGTACCAAGGATTCCCTATGCTATTTCTTCAGCTTCTCTTACAATGCCTTCCTTTGGCATATCTCTCCATATTCCTGTAATGCTTCAAAGTCAAGTGTAGAGGGGTCACACTTAGGTATTTCAATGATTTCATCCAATATAACCTCTAACTTGTGCGTCTTTGTTTTCTTCTTCTTCTTCTGTGACTCAGTAGAATATAAAACCATTGCCAATTTCTCAACCTTTTCTGATGTGCTCGATGAAGTGACCTGTTGTGCTTCTTTCTGTCGCTTGGCCTCGGTTTGAGCCCGTCGAGTGTCTGTAGACATCTCCACATTCACCTTAACATAGTTGGTAGCACTTTTTTTGATTTCCTTAGGAGTACCATCTTTTGGTTTGTCTCCTTCATTGGTGTCCTTTGCTTCATCAGTCTTGGTTTCAGCATTCTTGTCTTGAGTATCTGTATCTTTTTCCTTATCTTCTCTAGTAACCTTATTAGTGTCGGTTAAATCTTGAGTATCTCTGATGTCTTGCTAACCATCGGTGTTATCCTTGTTTTCTTCTTCTCCTACATCCTTTGGAGCATCCTTCTTAGGTGACTTGCTTGCTTCTTGCATGATATTGATAACTTGTATGAATATTGACAGTTTGCCTGGAATGTTCATGTGTGCAGTATCAACTGTTGTGTCCTGCTCATCAGTTTTGTCCTTTTTAGTAGTGACATCTTCATCCTTATTCACTTCCTCTATTAGGTCATCAGTAATTTCTATGACATTAGTATCCACATTATTTTCATTTGTGGTGTCTTCTCATGTTTCATATACAACATCTGCAGTCTTGTTGCCTGTTGTATCATCTTCTTCTTTATCTAACTCAATAGATGTGTCATCTTGAGTTGCCTTGTCAACATCTTGTTGTTGAAGGTCTTTGTCAGGGCTTTCCTCCTCAATAGGTTTGTTCATAATATTGCACCATTTCTTATGACTATCCTTCTCAAGCTCTATAATCTTTCCTTTAAGGAGTTTGTATACTCTCAGCTTCGGTGAGAACTCCTTTTTGTACTTCTCCATCATCTCATCAATTTCAACCTTCTTTTATTTAGGTGGCATGAGAGAAACAAGTACTCTCTCTCTCTTATCTCTTTTTCATTCTTCAATGAAAATGTCCAACAGGAGTTTAATCTATCCAAGAGTTCCCTTGGTACATAACTGCCTTCAAATTGTACTAGTACATATTTAAAGTTGTACATTTTCTCTATCATGGCATCCTCAACTTTATTCTGATCTTCTGGATTTAGTTTTGGCCAATGTCTAATGTTTGGATCTGTAATGGATCCATAATTTTCAATATATACACAAATGTCATCAATAGAGTCAGGTTCTTTTACCTTGACACTTTCTGCTTCAATAGCTTTGGTGCAGGAGCACCTAGACTGCAAGAGAACCTACGCTGTAGGAGCACCTAGGCTAGCCTCCATGTTTGTTGATTTTGGCTTGTACTTGACATTAGCCAAGTCAATATAGGTTAGTTGTATTTCGAACTTAGGAGGTCTTTGCAATGTAGGCTAAGTGAGTTATTCATTAAGACTAAGGTCACATTACTAGCCATTGTTTGTAGTTTTCAAATTCTTAGGCTTAGTTGTTAGTTGATGGATTGGAGTCTTGAATGTTTCCTAATCTCATAAATGAGGGCATAGAGATGACATAGGGTCCTTAATGATCTTGGATACTTGAGATAGAGAGTATAGAGGTCCTGAAATGTAGGGAGGAGGCATAATTGAAAAGATGCCAAATGTTGCTATTTTGTTGTCATGACAACATTTGCAATAATTGCAAATGTTGCATGCAATATGGTTACATCGGATTCTCCTTGATTCTAGGAGCGGGGAATCGACCAAAAAGGACCTACAATGGTGGAAGAAGGCATCTAGTGTAAGAGAGACTCAAATCATGCAAGAGGAGGATTGATTGTAACATTTTGGAGAAGAGCAATACAGTCTACAATTGTGTGTTTTCAGAATTCTTGAGCATTTCCTTGTGACAGTCATATTTCATGGATTGAAAGCTTCAAAATAATGGTTGTTTTGTGTTCTTAGGAGGATTAGAGACACTTTTCATTCATTAAGTTAGTTGATTAGAGTTAGTATTCAGTCATAGGTAAATTGTTTTGTGTTTTAGGTAGTCCATTGGTCCTATCCTGACCAGTCAGTCTAGATATGGCTCCCCCGTGAAATCTAACCATGGGAAACTTCCAAGGATAGATGGAAATGTTAGGGGAGTCAGTAGTGTACATATTTGTAGAGTTAGGAGTTAGGGAAAGACAATTAGCTATTTTTAAGACCAAGCCGTAGGCGAGCATGCATTGTCCGGTTAGTGGTTTGGAGGAGAAAGAGTGAGTTTCCATGAGCAGGGGAAGATAGATCTGTATGATCTAAGTACATGATAAGTTAGGGTTTTGTGTTACCTTGACATACTAAGTTGGTTGAGTTCATACCAATCAGTGGAAACAAGTTTTGGACAAGTTTAGCATAGTGTTGCAGAGTGTCCTAGTTTTTAGGCCTATTAGCCCCATAAGACCTAGTTTGTAGGAACCCTATGTATGGAGGGATACTGAACTTAAAACATTAAAAATTTCTTGTAAGGTGAAAAAGGGTATCTGGATATGGTCTTAGATTTTCAAGTTATTTGGGAAATTTTGATGTTAATTGGGAAAAACACCCTGGATAGGGCTACAAGGAATTAGGCCTCCTTAAGCCAAAAGTGTGAAATCGATTGCAAAGAGTGAAGAAATTCCTCAAGATGGATTAAAAACTAATTGAATGTGATGTATACATGTTGATAGACACCCCTGCAAATGAATCAAGAAGGCTAGAAAGAAAATTGGCATTTAGATTCTTCTAAGTGCAAGTTGGAGAAGTGGAGATTGAACTAACTATAGGGTGTTAGTCTTTCAAAAGGGTGAAGCACAAGTGGAGACTCTTAGAGAAGAGTAGGATTATGACTTAGTTAATGATCTAAGCCTAATAAGGACCTAGAGGAGATTAGGATCCTTGAAGAAGATAGAGAAGATCTTCTTGGTAGATTGTGCAAGCAAGCCCCTTGGAAAACTTACATCATATTGGTATCAGAGCTTGATTAAAGATCAGGCTTGTGGTGGATGTTTCAGCCTACTAAATCAGTGGGAGATAATAAACTTGGAGGATCAACAAAAGACAAAGTCATGGTGACTAATGCTGAGCTAGCTAAAAAGGTGGAAGAACAAGAAGAAGACAACAAGTCATTAAGAGAAAGATTGTCTCAAATGGAGCAACTCTTGGGAGAAGTCGAAGACAAAGCTGAGAAGATGAAGGATAAGATTGAACAGAAAGAAGAAGAAGAAGTAAGGGAGAAAGGAGTAGATATAGAAGAAGAAGCTCCAACCCCTGATCCTAGCAATGATCAAGAACCCTTCTTAAAGGCATTGAAGGCTTTGATTGGTAAAGCTTTGGAGGGTGTGCCACTATTTAGTGGACAAATGGATCCAGATTCAGTAGTGGATTGGATAGACAACATAGAGAACCATTTTGAATGTGATGGTATCATAGAGGCCCAAAAAGTGAATGTGGCCAAGTCAAGATTAAGAGGTTCAGCTCTCACATGGTGGAAGTTTGTTCATACTAAAAGAGAGAAAGAAGGAAAGAGTCCTATAGCCACATGGAAGGGCATGGTGACTAAGATGAAGTAGACCTATTTTCCTAATGATTATGAAGTGTAGCTACATAGGAGGAGACATAATCTCAGACAAAA
>MU224030.1:141242-189402 GCA_018584345.1 Thuja plicata | reverse complement strand
GATGAATGAAGTACTTAAAGACCACATTGGCAAGTTTGTAGTGGTATACTTGGATGATATACTCATCTTTAGTAAGACAAGAGAGGAACACCTCAAGCATGTGTAATTAGTACTCAAGAGGCTACATTAAGAGAAGTTAATGATTAACTTGGAGAAATGTGAGTTCATCAAAATAGATCTAGTGTACCTAGGATTTATTTTATCTCATGGTAATCTGAAAAAGGACAAGAGTAAGGTAAAAGCCATTATGAATTGGCCCACTCCAAGGACAACAACAGAGGTAAGGAGTTTTCATGGCCTTTCTTAGTATTATAGGAAGTTCATAAGGATATTTAGTGCTTTTTGTGCTCCAATGTTGGATACAATCAAAGGAGGAATGAAGACCAAGTTCATGTGGAATGAACAAGCCAACAAGAGCTTTGAGTTTCTGAAGGAAAAGATTGCTACCCAACCAGTGTTAGTCTTACCAAGATTTGAGAAGCTTTTCACAATTTAATGTGATGCAAGCAACATAGATATTGGAGCTGTCCTAAGCCAAGAGGGTAGACCAGTAGCATTTCACTCTGAGAAGTTGAGTGAAGCAAAGAAGAAGTATTCTTCTTATGGCCTTGAGTTGTATGAATTGGTTCAAGCCTTGAGAAAGTGGAGGCACTACTTGCTACCCAAAGAGTTCATCGTTTATTCAGATAATTAGGCCTTAAGTTTTCTGAATTCTCAAGAGAAGTTGAGCCACAAGAACATGAAGTGGGTTGAATACCTACAAGCTTACACCTTTAACATCAAACATAAGAAAGGTGTCCTCAATAAATTTGCTGATGCATTTTCAAGAAGATCTCTTACCATCCAAGCAATTTAGTTGAAGAGCATGGGAATAGATCACTTCAAGGATCTATATGTTGAAGATGAGGACTTTGCAGACATTTACAAGGTATGTGCTGAATGCAAGAACCATTTTCATAGTGAGTATGTTGAATATACTTTGCAAAGTAACCTTCTATTTAAAGGCAATAAGCTATGCATCCCTAGAGGTTCCATTAGGGAGAACATGATTCAAGAGAAGCACAATGGTGCATTGAGTGGTCACTTTGGGATCACAAAGATACAAGAACTAGTTCAAAGGTTCTACTATTGGCCGAGGATGAATATTGATGTCAAGAGGTATGTGGAGAGTTGTATTGTGTGTCAAAGAGCCAAGGGTACTTCATCAAATGTCGGTCTCTATCAGCCCCTACCTATTCCTACTAGACCATGGGATTACTTAAGCATGGATTTTGTAGTTGGGTTACCCAAAACAAGACAAGGTATGGATAGTGTGTATGTAGTTGTGGATAGGTTTAGAAAAATATCTCACTTTGAGCCATGCAAGACCACTAATGATGCCATCCAAATAGAATCTCTATTCTTCAAAGAGATAGTAAGAATCCATGGGTTACCTCAGAGCATTGTGTCTGATAGAGACACCAAGTTTATGAGTCATTTTTGGAAGACTCTATGGCAAAGACTAGGCACTAATTTATCCTTTGGATCTGCCTACCATCCTTAAAATAATGGATAGACCAAAGTGGTGAATAGAAGCCTTGGAAATCTACTGAGATGCTTGACAAAGGAGTATAGATAGCAATGGGATCAATTGATTGGACAGGCTGAGTATGCCTACAATGACACCATCAATAGGTCAACAGGGAAGATCCCCTTTGAGGTAGTTTATGGGTTACATCCTAGGGGAGTCTATGAGTTGAGAGACTTGAAGGATGGAGTGAAAGCAAGTGGATATGTAGATGATTTTTTTGAATCCATGCAAGAGATTCATTATACAGTCCAGAAAACCTTGATAGAGAACACCTTGAAACATAAGGCAAAGGTTGATGAAACTAGGAGGATAGTTGAGTTTAATGTGGGTGACATGGTGATGATACATCTCAATAAATCAAGATTGTAGAAGGGATTCCCTCACAAGTTGTAGATGATAAGGATAGGCCCTTGTCCTATCTTGGCAAGGTATGGTGACAATGCTTTCAAAGTAGAACTCCTGGAAGATAGTGGACTGCCACCTATCTTCAACATTGCAGACTTAGCTCACTACAAAGGACCAAAGAAAGACTTGGATCAAAGTCTTCAAGAAGTCATCAGAGATGTGGAGTTACAATTACCATCTGATACAGTCAAAGGAGATGACAACATACTGGATACAAGAATCTACAAGAGGACTAGAACCAAAGAGTATAAAGAGAACTTGATCAAAAGACATGATCAAAAAAATGCAGATGCAGTATGGGTCAAAGAAACAGAGTTCAAGAAGGTAGGTATTGATCCAAGAATCATCAATCCAAGGGTGGATTGATCTTTTGTTTTGGGGAGGATGGTGCAGGAGAACCTAGACTGCAGGAGCACCTAGGCTAGCCTCCATGTTTGTTCATTTTGGCTTGTACTTGACATTAGCCAAGTAAAGATAGGTTAGTTTTATTTCAACCTTAGGAGGTCTTTGCAATGTAGGCTAAGTGAGTTAGTCATTAAGACTAAGGTCACATTACTAGCCATTGTTTGTAGTTTTCAAATTCTTAGGCTTAGTTGTTAGTTGATGGATTGGAGTCTTGAATGTGTCCTAATCTCATAAATTAGGGAATAGAGATGCCAAAAGGTCCTTAATGATCTTGGATCCTTGAGATAGAGAGGATAGAGGTCCTAAAATGTAGGGAGGAGGCATAATTGAAAAGATGCCAAAAGTTTCTATTTTGTTGTCATGACAACATTTACAATAATTGCAAATGTTGTATGCAATATGGTTACATTGGATTCTCCTTGATTCTAGGAGTGAGGAATCGACAAAAAAGGCCCTAAAATGGTGGAAGAAGTCATCTAGTGTAAGAGAGACTTGAATCATGCAAGAGGAGGATTGATTGTAACATTTTGGAGAAGAGGAATATAGTCTGCAATTGTGTGTTTTCAGAATTCCTGAGAATTTCCTTGTGACAGTCATATTTCATGGATTGAAAGCTTTAGAGTAATGGTTTTTTTGTGTTGTTAGGAGGATTAGAGACAATTTTAATTCAGTAATTTTGTTGATTAGAGTTAGTATTCAGTCGTAGGTAAATTGTTTTGTGTTTTAGGTAGTCCACTGGTCCTGTCCTGACCAGTCAGTTTAGATATGGCTCCTCCATGAAATCTAACCATGGGAAACTTCCAAGGATAGATGGAAATATTAGGGGAGTCAGTAGTGTACATAGTTGTAGATTTAGGAGTCAGGGAAAGACAAGTAGCTATTTTTAAGACCAAGCCCTAGGCAAGCATGCACTGTCCGGTTAGTGGTTTGGAGGAGAAAGAGTGAGTTTCCATGAGCAGGGGAAGATAGATCTGTACGGTCTAGGTACATGATTAGTTAGGGTTGTGTGTTACCTTGACATACTGAGTTATTCAAGTTCATACCAATCAGTGGAAACAAGTTTTGGACAAGTTTAGCATAGTGTTGCAGAGTGTCCTAGTTTTTAGGCCTCTTAGCCCTATAAGACCTAGTTTGTAGGAACCCTATGTACGGAGGGATACTAAACTTAAAACCTTAAAAATGTCTTGTAAGGTGAAAAAGGTTATCTAGATATGGTATTAGATTTTCAAGTTATTTGGGAAATTTTGAAGTTAATTGGGAAAAACGCCTTGGATAGGGCTGCAAGGAATTAGGCCTCCTTAAGCCAAAAGTGTGAACTCAATTGCAAAGAGTGAAGAAATTCCTCAATATGGATTCCAAAATGATTGAATGTGATGTCTACATGTTGATAGACACCCCTGCAAATGAATCAAGAAGGCTAGAAGGAAAATTGGCATTTAGACTCTTCTAAGTGCAAGTTGGAGAAGTGGAGATTGAACTAACTATAGGGTGTTAGTCTTTAAAAAGGGTGAAGCACAAGTGGAGACTCTTAGAGAAGAGTAGGATTATGATTTAGTTAATGATCTAAGCCTAATAAGGACCTAGAGGAGATTAGGATCCTTGAAGAAGATAGAGAAGATCTTCTTGGTAGATTTTGCAAGCAAGCCCCTTAGAACACTTACATCAAGCTTCATCCTACTCGGTGTCCTCTATATCCTCTTGAGTTCTTATTAATTTCCTTCCTTTATTGTTTTTTCCTCTTTTTAGTGTGGGAGATTTTCTCTTGTAATTCTTGACCTTTCCTTTCTTTAGAGGTGAAGGAGTAGAATCTTTTGATGTTTGGCTTCTTGTCCGAGAAGAAACTATTGTCCTTGGCCTTTTAGTTGGTGGAGGAGGTGGTGAATTTGACCATGTTTCCTTGGAGTCATCCATTTCTTCATCTTTACCAACAAATAATTGTTCTTCGGTTTCTTCCTCCTTTTCAACTTCTTCATCTTGTTTAGCTTCTTCCTCTTTTGCTGATAGAATCTTCTTGAGATTCTTCACCATTTTGTCTTTCTTCCTGACAATTTTCTTCACAACTAGGCCAGATTTGATTCTTGTTTTGGCCTCTTCATATGTTCCAAATTTTGGTTTTTTCTTGTCCAATGGTTCATTGATCAAGGCATCAATTTCCTTAGTAGCAAGATCAATGTTGATCTCATACTCTAATGGTTCTAACCATGCTTTCCTTGGTACAACAAGATTAATGTATGTATTGTCAGTGTCAACCATGGAGCATATCTCATCCTTATATTGTTCAATGAGTTGCTTTGGGATTCTTACCCTCTTTTGCATTCGGTCTTTGAATACATTGAAGTATTCATCCATGACTGTCTCAAAGTTATCTCCCAATGTAGCTATTTTCTCACTGATTTGCATGGTTACCGATTTTGTGTTGTCCCATTTAACATCTCCAACTGATAGGAATGTTTCTTGAAAATAAAAGAAGATACACATTATTAATGAGCAAAAATTACAAGTGTTTAACTTTGCATTCCTGGTAGTCTTTAAGTTGTCCTTCAACTAATTTAGGAGTAGCTCAGATAAGTCTAATTGTGTTCCCTTCTTTACAATTTTGAATGCTATGTCCACTGCACCTGATGCTATGTTGTTCAATCTGATTGCCTTGAAGAATTTATATCCCAAAACACATGCACTGAACTTGATCTCATCATCGGTTATTGTTGTAACTTTTAGTCCTCTGCCATCCCATTTGGCTCCAGTCATTTTTTCAATTTTGGCCTTCAATGGATACTTGAGTGCCTTAACTTTATCGGTTATGGGGTAACCGATGACTACATGAATGACGTCTTGGGTGATTACCTTCAGTTCATGAATCCATAGCTTGTTGTTATGCATTCGGCATAGCACTAACCAAAACCATTCCATTTTGAAGACCTTCAGAATCATTAGGGCATTGGTGAACCCTTTTAATTCAATGTGTTTGTGCTCTTCCTTAAGTGTTTCATCGTCATTGCACAACTTATTGTAAGCTTATTCAAACTCTGATGTTCCAATCTCTGCAATCTCGCAGTGTATGAACGATCAAACATCTTCAACCAGTAAAACCCTAGCTAGAATGTGTGAAAATGCACCAGTGTCGTCGGGTTGTGAGGAAACCTCAGGATGGATCTTATAGTTGGGTTCCTCACATGCCAAATTCTTAATGAGTTTGAACTCATCTTTCTTTGCATTCTTGGATTTCACAGTTCGTGAAGTCGATGCCATTTTAAGACATTTAGGGCTTCCTTCGTAATGTGTTAAAACAGAGTTGTCAGTTCTTTGGAACTTATTGTTTACTATAGAAAAGATTCCTGAACTACTTTGGAGTGCTGGTGGTCAATTTGTGATTGCTCTGTGATCCCTTCGCTCTATGCTCAAAAATTACCTTGGTCGCTCTGCTCTGGGTGTCATGAACAAATGAGTTGTTTCGATGCCCTATTTATAGTTGTTGCCCTAAAATGCATCCCATAAATGCTTACCAACTCCTCAGTGTATGAAGACTGAGTTCATCAGTGAAGACTTCACTTCCTTCGATGACACTTAAAATGTTTCAGAGCAATTGCTATTCACTTTGCTTTTACCGACAGGTTTTGGTATCACTGACAACTTGTTCATTTGCTTTTTTACCGACGAGGCTCAGTTTATACTTAGCAACTTTGCTTTCAACCGATGCTTCTCAATAAGTGTAGTCATTCTTTGCATTGAGTGTATACCGACGAGTTTCGGTAGATATGCCTAAAAGTATAGTTTATCATAGATTTTAACAAGTAATACCATGATGCATCTTTCTTATGCTAATTTGGCATTATAAAAACATACTATGGAACTGATGTAAAATGATTGCTTGGGGTAATGCAGTTCCATACTTGTTATGCTTAGGTGGGGGTGGTGATGTCACCAAATCCATTGGATGGGGTGTCACCATTTGCATTGCTCGGTCCAGCTTCACCATTAATTGAATCTTTTCTCCACATTTTGTCTCTATCTCTCTAGATATCTTCAATGGTGTTTCCATTAGGATACATTCTTGTCTTTGTCATTCGGTCTCTGCAGTCTTTTTTGAGATGACCAACTTTATGACAATGTAGGCATGCCATTCCGAGGTTAGTCCAGCCTCTAGACTTTCTAGTCCACTATCTCATACAGTTTGCAGCAATCCAACCATATCTTCCACATGTTGCACAATTTGTCCAAGTATTGTAGTCCTATACATACTGATTCCTGACTCTCTTCGGTTGGTAGGGAGTTTCTTGACCTTTAGGCTTCCATGCTTGCCTTTTCTTTTTCCAGCATTCAAGAGTTGTGTGCCCATTCATTTTGCATGTAGGATAGTAGTTGTCCATGTAGGTTTCCTTCTTTGGTTGTTTGATCTCAGGCTTACATTCATATGCTTTATGTCCTTTCTTGTTACATTTATAACAGAATCCTATGAATGAAGATGTAGATTTAGGAATACCTTTCATTTTGCCTCTGCATATATTTGATGTATGGCCTTGCTTTCTACAGTGATTGCATGTAAGCTTTCTTGGTCTTGAATTTGTGTAAACATTCTTTGGATCAACTTGATTTGATGATTCTCCATTCTCGGTAAAACCTAGACCGGTATTGTTGTTGACTTTTCATTGTCCTTCAAGAAAATCATCCATTCTTTTATTGCTTTCTTCAGCCTTTCTGATAATTTCATTATGTTGTTGCTGAATTCTTATTTCATGTTTCAAATTTTCATTCTCATCCCTCAGTTCACCGATAGCTTCTATTCTTTCAATGAGTTCAACATTTAATCTATTTTCCTCTTGACTCATAAGAATAATCTGATTTGTAATCTCATGGAAATGCTTTGTAAGTCTTTGTATTTCAAACTCTTTTTCTTGTAGCTTTTATGTGATCTTTCTTCTATCATCAATAGCTAGTGTTCTTTCTTTCTCAGCTTGTCTAGCATTGTTCATGACATCAATCATCCTTACCATTTGTGTCTCTTGACCAATTTGCAAAGATTGAACTTGTCCAGCTAGATTCAGATTGATTTTAGTTAGGCTTGTGATGCTTTCTTCTGATGAATCTGATGCTTTTCTTGTAGTTGATCCTGAAGACTCAAAGAAATCTGGTATCTCTTCCTCATGATAGTTTGTCTCATTACAGCGAGATGCCATATTCTTTCTTTCATCTAGTAGCTATCTCATTTTGATTCTAGCTTCTTTATACTGTTCAAAGAACATCTAAATTTCAAGCTTTTTGTTCTCAATATTTTTATCAATTTTGTACTTCTCCATTGTATGATCATTTCTCTTAAGACTTTAAGCTTTCCAAGATAAGACTTAGCTCTGATACCAATTGTTGGGATTAATGGGAAGTATGTACTGAGAGGGGAGGAGTGAATCAGTACCTCTAAAACTTTTGTATCCCTTTTATCAATTAACCTTTGTAATTAATTGTATATCCATTCAATCTGATTTAAACTATCTTGATGTGAGTTATATCAAATCATAACATTAACATACATGTGAACATTCATAGAAACATTCATGAAAGTAAATTGACACCTAACACCAGATATGATATCGCAGAAAACTCTTGTGAGGAAGTAAAAATTGCGGTGGGGATGGCACCCACAAAATCTTCACTATCTGCAGATTGGAAGGGGCCGGTTAAGGCTTACAAATTGATCACTTTTGATGATCTACCCTGTTAGGAGTATTGATGGAGACCTATTAAATTCTACTTTGTTAAGAGCTTTAGCAACACTTTTGAGTGTGCACCCGGTTAAGAGATTTGTTGTTGGACTGTTAAATCCACCTTCCTTGAAAGGATTTTTACACTTTGCTCCACTTGTTAGAATGATAGCAAATTACAAATTGACCTGGTAAATACAATCTCCTATTGCTGATAAAGATCCAATTTAGTTTACATAAAAATATTATCACCTTAACTGTGATTGAATAATACCTCCGATTCTCAGTATGCTCTGTTCTTGGTTCTTGCTAACCAAATTAACCTTTTGTTGTTCCTATTCTTGAAACTCTCAATCTGATCCATAGATGTGCTCATCTGATTCATTCATGTTCTCCTCTCTCTTCACATCATCTATTCATCTATTTTTATGAATGATTGCATCATATATTTATAGATAGATTGACTTCATCGAGTTTTGATAAAAACAATTTTAACTCTAAGATCAGGTTTACAACTTATACCTAGATCTCCTAGTCTATGTGTTTTAAGTCAGTTAGAATGATTAAAGCACTTACATTCATGTATCTTATCCCTAAAGAAATGGATTTAAAAAAATTAAATATCCTATAAATAGAATACACTTGCTTTATCTGACATGAAAGTCAGATCCACTTTTTGTGGGCTGCAACTGACTTTCAGTTCTGTCTGTCGGTCATGCTTAAGTGTCCTTCAGTTTTGTTCTGTCAATTGCACTATAACTATCTTTTTGATCTGCACTGTAACTTGTGTATCGGGTTTCCTCTGTCAGGTTCCACTTTGTCTTTATGTTTTGTGATTTCGGTTTACACACTAACTTGTGTCATCGGTTCTCTTTGCACTTAGTCATCTTTAGTGATCTCTTAGAATCTAATCTTCAGTTTTCTCATGTCCTATCTTTCGGTGTAACCTTACCGAAAGTGTAGTTGCATACTAATGGCAAATTAATGTCATCACAAGGCTTGGCTTCACTGGTTAAAAGTGGGAGATTGAGCCTCAAAAGTATTTTCCTTGGCTCTTTGTTCTCACCATACTGCCACTAGGATAACATTTTTTAAAGAAGGTTAGAATCTACTTACAGAGCTTCCTAATATCCTGCTATCTTTTTTCTGACACTATGAGCAGGTGTTCACTACGTAGGGAAACTATTTTTTGAGAGACCAAGCGCTTGCTGACTGTCAGGCTGTTGTTCCTAGCTGTCTTTTGGCCAGATAGTAGTCTTTTTGTGATCAACTCTTTACCCTCATTGATCTTAAAGAAGTTTTTTATTCTATGGCAGATGGTAAGGCCCCTGGGTGTGATGGCTTCCCTTGCAAGTTATTCAAGGATCTTTGGGACAACATCGATCTAGATCTCAACAAAGTTTATTTGGAAGCCTTTCAATCCAGCTCCTTAGGGTATATTATCAATAAGGGAAACATTAAGTTCATACCTAAGGAAGGAGACCCAGAGGATATCTAAAATTGGAGGTCAATCACTCTACTTAATGTCTCTTACAAGATCATAGCCAAGGCTCTTGGCTTGAAAATTCACCACATCCTACCTATGATTGTTCAACCAGAGAAAACTGGTTTCATCAAGTCCAGGTTTATTCTTGACAACATTATTGCTATCTAGGAAGGCATGGAATGAGCCCAGAGGTTGAACTAGAAATCCCTCTTCCTCAAAATTTATTTTGCTAAAGCCTATGATCATATTGAGTGGCCTTTTATTTTGGTTATTATTCAAGCTCTCAATTTTGGCCCCTGATTCATACAATATGTTCATATGATGTTTGGAGATGCCTCTTCTTGCATCACTATTAATGGTCGATATTCTAAAGCTTTTGGTCTCTTCAGATCCATCTACCAAGGTTTCCCTTTGGCTCCTTTCTTGTATGTCCTTGTTGCAGAAGGGTTTGGTTATTTGCTTGCCAATTCCACTTCCACTAGTCTCATCAGAGGAATTTCCTTTCCTAAGTCACGTACTCGGCTTGTCAATGGTCATTTCACTGATGATTATTTTCTCACTCTCATTAAGGATGAAGCTAATGTGAATTCGACTCTTCAATGCCTTGATACTTTTTGTTTAGCCTTTGGATCTTCCATCCAATGGCACAAGACTCAATGTTACCAACAATCCACTCTTTCGGCTCCTCCTTGGATGACTAGTTCGGATAGAAATGGATTCAGCATGGAGAGGTTTTCATATTTCAAGGCATTCCCTTTTCTTTTCAGGCTTTGCCTGTGGAGCTATGGAATGTTATTTTGGCCAGGATTGAAAAGAAGCTTGACTACTAGATTACCAAGCCTTTATCCTTGGTTGGTAAACTCCATATTTGTTCCAAAGTGCTCACTGCTACTCACATGTACTATTCTTCTTATTGGGTTCCCTCTAAATCTTCTTATATGAAGCTGGAAAAGCTACTACGTGAATTTTTATGGGCCTTTGGGGCCGACTCTCATGGCTTCCACAAAGTTGCCTAGGAGTATTGTTGCCTCCCCAAAGATTCTAGTGGGCTTGGCCTCTTGTCTACCCAGAAACAAGGTATTGCTTTATGCGCCAAATGGGTGCTCACAACTTCTTCTAGGGATGAAGCTTGGAAGGTCTTGTTAAAGCATTACATCTCTTTAGCCTTCCCAGTTCATAGACCGACCTAGAAGGGGATTGGTCTTCAAACCCTTCTTATTATGACAGACCCAGTTTAGATCTAGGGCACTTTTGTTGTTAAAAGCATCTCGAGGGTATGAGAATCTATTAAACCTTGGATGCAGTAGGATGGAAATGGTTTTCAGGATGGTCTTTCTTTTAACCAACACAATATCAGGTAGTCGCCTCCTTTTCATCAGCAAGGGCTTCCACTGGACAAGATTCAAGGTCAGTATGCTCTGTGTTTCCACAAACATGACATTAGAACTCCCAAGGATATTTTTTCTAGAGCCACTATGATCCTCCGCTCATGGGAAGGCCTCCAAGTGTAGTTCAGACTTTCTCACCAAGATCGGCAGACTTTTGACCTTTTGGTCTCAGCCATACCTCCTCAGTTGTTGGATAAGCTTGACATTCTTTCTGTCAAGCCCTGATGGAAAGATTGGAAGTGGTATCCTTGGACTTCTCTCACTAACTATAAACCAAACATGGTTTATACTTGTTTGGTTCCCCATCTGCCGATGGTTGACACTTTGAGTCACATATGGCATTTGTCTTCTTTCCAGAAGACTTGGCGTTTCA
Organism: Thuja plicata; assembly: GCA_018584345.1. Classification (NCBI taxonomy): domain Eukaryota; kingdom Viridiplantae; phylum Streptophyta; class Pinopsida; order Cupressales; family Cupressaceae; genus Thuja; species Thuja plicata. The sequence goes on along the minus strand of MU224030.1, from coordinate 178,082 downwards.
TTTTCTTACTATTTGGAATGCTATTACAGAGCCAAAAAGTGCACATTTTTCCTGGTGTGTTCTCTTTCAAGGCTTATCTCTGGGGCTAGACTTCGACACTTAGGAGTTCCTAATCCTAGATTCCCTTTTTGTGGTCTCTCAAAGACTTTTATGCATTTTTTTTGGTTTTGTCACCAGGCTCAACATTACTGGAGCTGGATTCATGATTTCTTTATTCCTTTTCATCCATTTCCCTTTTCCTCACATATGGTTTTGCTAGGTGATTTACCCATAATGCCTTCCAGATTTACCCAGATTTGGCATGCTTTCAGGGTGTAAATTCTTTTAAGTATTTGGAAGGATAGGAATGTTGTTCTTTTCACTCACAACTTTCTGGATATCAATGTTTCTATATATACTAAATCTTGTATATGTAACAATGTAATGATGTAGATACAAGTGTAGGTTGATAAAGTGGATCTTGAAGTGGCCCACTTGTAGGAGTTGTTACAGCACTAGGGCAATGCCCCTTATACGACTGCCAAAGTGTTGTCAGAATCTTTTTCTGTTGACCACACTCCACCCCGTGGTTGTCACCATGGTCGGAGCTCTTCTGCTCGGCGCTCCTGAACTCCTCGATCTCAGGACCCTTGTCACTCTTCCAATGACAGATCTAATTGGAGACACTGCTCGGATTCCCCTCCTTGCCAAAGTTTGGCCGACGGTTGGTCTACTCTTCCTGCACCCTCTGTTGTTGTTGTTTGTTGGCCTTCAGGCAATATTTCTAATAAAGTTCCTTTCCTGGCCCTTTCTATATCTCCCAAGCGGGAGGAAGGTGAAATGGAAGAAAAAGAAGAAGATGGTTGGTCTATTTGTTACCCGTTTTCAGACCTTAATGTGTGGGCAAACCCTAAAGACAAGGATCCTCCTCTCTCGGTTGTGACTGCTCTTGCTACATGAGGGCATTTATTATGTTTTTTAATGAATAGTTGATGTGTTTGCATGTTTTACGTGTGACTCTTGCGAGGTGATCTTGTATCCCCCAACCCCTTTTTGTGAATAATGTACCTATACTTTAATTAATGGAAAGGCTTCTATTCATAAAAAAAATTAATTACAAGTCGGTCATTGTTCTTATTGACTAATCTGAATGCTATCTCTAACGATGTTTGTATTTACTAATCGATGTTGGAATTAATTTGAGTGATCGTTGCTCATTCCTATTCATAATAGTTGGTTTTTTCTTTCAAGGGATGTGATTAGTCATATGTGTTGATGCTCATAATCATTGCTTTAACAATTATAATACTTATTAATTAAGAATGATTAATTGATATTAATCATGCTTCTCTTAATCTCTGGCTTGATCGACTTTGTATTAAGAATTTATCATATGTCTTAAGGCGATTGAGATATCAATCAATTTGAAAATATGATTATCTTGTATTATTGGTAGCCATTACTTATGAAAAATCTAATCAAACCTTTATCTTTATTGTGCATATTTGATAAAATCATCATTTATTTCCAGCATCAAACTCTGCTACTTATCGATCTACATACCATTCATTAATTATATACTTACATTCTTACATCAATGTAATTGATATGATTGTGTGATTTGGAGGGTGATCTTAAAGATATTGATTAACATGATGATCTACTTGATGTTTGATTTTACCATTCTTACTTATCTACTATTGATAGTTTTGTTCTTCATCAACACTTGATCCATTATCCTTTACTGATTGTAGACTTCACCATTCTCCTTTAATGGTTGTTGATTCTTTTCTCTTTATCATATTTGTCTTGTTGTTGGCTAAAGAGAATATTAATGATGTTTGATAAGTTTAATTGAAATTATGATATGATGTTGATATCTTCTTTTTCAAGGATGGTACCCTTATTATTCCTTGTCGACTTCTAAGTTAACAATTTCATGTTTTCCTTAAAGAACTCGTTAACTCTTATACCTTCATCTCCAATTGTACAATCTCCATAACTGCTCTAGACACTTGTTGATAATAATTCCCATTATCTCCTTCAAGATGATCATCTTAGTCTTTATATATGGCTTAGGAAAACATCTTATTTATAAGACTTCATGGTTTCCTCATTCTTTTTTCTTATATCGTTAACTATTATGATGTATTCTTAACTCAATCTACTAATTTTTATCTAATATTCCAAGGACTGCTACTCCTTTCCCACAAATTGTCTTGGTGCTCTAGTGGTGTTGATCCAAAAATGAGGACATTACAATCTCCTCGCCTTAGAAATGTTTGCCCAAAAGCATTTGGTTCTTACCTCTTCCTAGATTACTCTTGTAGTTGAAACATCGTCTAATGATTCCATCCTTCTTCTCAAAAAATTCCTCTTGGAGAGGAGCAGGTGTAGTCTTTTTATATATCTCGTTGACCATAACACTAAATATCCATTGAATGCCTTCCTTGGTTCTTTTGAGGTCTGTAAGTGTTGTAGTGAGCACAAAAAACTTTGTGAATTGAGATGATATATCTTCCTCATGGAATGGAGAGGTGGTCTATTGCAAAATTGATTATCCCTTAATGTGCTTTTTTTGGTAAGTTCTACCATTATAAGAATCTTACTACTGTCATTTGAGATAATAAGAATCTTACTACTGCCATTTGAGATCCATACAAAAAACTACAAAACAATAAATCTCCCTAAGACCTAATAACCAGTAGAGAAAAAACTCCAGACCCCACAAAAAACTAGAAATTAGATCCTTAACTTGATATCACAGGTTCTAGAGAGATACCATATATTTTGGAATAGCTAATCCTAATCTTCTTCCCTTCATTTATCACTTCACAGACAAGCAAAAGAAGGAACGTCCTATGAAATTCATAAGCATGATTCATCCCAGAATAAACCACCTTCACACCACTACTCTGAAAATTGGTACCCTGCAACTTGGGAGATTGACTCCTTCAACCTCCGGTCATTACACACCAACCACCACTTACCCGACACCAGTTCTCTCCCTTACCTCCATGTCATACATGTCTGCAGATACAATACCCTGCAACTAGCGACACAAATCAGGCCCAACCTCAACCATGTCATCTGCTTTGGAATCAATGCCCCAATTAGCCAAGAAGTCCGATGCTTTGTTGGCATTATTGTAGGCATGGGAAATGTTGTACTCTTCCAAGTTTTACAGCCAATGGAATATTTTAGGGACCAACATTTTAATAAACCAATCCACTATTTGTCTTTTTGAAATAGCGTTGATACAAAACAATGAATCACCTTCGATCTTTACTTTGGAGAAACCTTTCTCAACACACAACTTCACTCCTCTAGCAACAACCTCTATCTCAACAATGTTGTTGGATGCAATTCCCAAAAATCTATATGCCGACCATAAACAAAAAAAACCCTATGATCTTTAATAATGCACCCAATACCGACTTCTCAAGGGTTGCCTGTTATAGTCCCACCAAAATTTAACTTGACCCACCCCATTGGAGGAGGATTCCACCGAGAATTCTCCTTCAACTCATTCTTTTTTGTCCCAATAAATTTAACATGTCTCAATTCCCACAAGGTCTGAATATGACTATCCCACTTACCGAAGAATTGAACCTTTCTTCTTCTTAGTTTAGTTTTAACCACTTCACAAATGCCTAATTTAATGGACGAGATAACATAACTTGATCAATAGAATTAAACTTACCATTAAATATTATACTATTCCTCTCCTTCCAAATTTTCCAAACTAGGAACGAAGGTCCAACCACCCAAACATCTCCCCAGAAAAATGCTCTCCTACCAAAAGACCAACTCTTTAAGAATGCAAACAAACTGTCCTACCTTGGTGTCACCAAATCACAATCAGACATAAACTAGTCCCAAAAAGCCTCTACAAATGGAAACCATAATAGAAGATGATTAAGAGTCTCCTCCTCTTTGAAGCAAAGAACAAAAATGCTAGGGCCTATGAATCTATAAAACTTGAGCCAGTCTCTTATTAATATCATGCCATGTAATGCAATCCAAATAAATGCACATACTCTTGGAGCCACTACTTTACGCCAACATAGAATAGCAGGTTATTCCACCTCTCTCGATCCCCTTCTCTGAATCTCATAACCAGATTTGAATGTGTATTCCCATGATTTAGTTGCACACCAAACAACTTCATCCTCCTCCGACATGAGAATAATATTTTGCTGAAAAAGAGCTTGCTTCAATCTGGTATGATACGCTTGACAGGGAAGAAAATTCCTCAATTGATCTCCAGATGAATACTAAGTTCTCTAGGTCGTTAAATACTATGTAATCAAAAACTTTGTCTCTGAATATCTGCTCCACTTCATCCAACCACTCACTGCTTTCAAATAAGTCAATCAAAACCACCTCCCCACTCTAGGAATCCCTCCAAAACTTGGCCCTCTTCCTGTTACCAATTTTACATGATAAGTGATTCGTAATGATCTCTTTGCATTCCAAAATAAACCTCCATACTACAGAGCCTCCACAATAATTTTCCATCATGAAAATTCTAACTAGATCCTCGTTATCCAAATATCTGATACACATCAATTTGCACCAAATCTTATCTGGGAATTTATACGTCTTCCAAGACAATTTAGCCCCCAATGCAACATTTTGAAAATCCATCCTTTGCAAACCATCCCCTCCATCCTTCTTAGCTAAAAAAGCATTGTCTCAATTGATAAGAGGAAGCTTCTTGTCTTCTCTTGAACACAAACACAAAAATCTTTTAAAAATTCCTTGAAGATTCACCAAGGTTTTATGGGAGATTATGAAAAATGACATAAAACAAATAGGAATGGCCGATACAATACAACCTTGATTATAACAATCATCCCTGCCTATGACAACCACCTATTACTCTAAGAGGTGGATTTAGCTAGACATTTAGACACAATACTCGCCAATTACATTCATCGATTCACATCAGAAAATAAAGGAGCCCCCAGATATTTCATTGGAAGAAATGAAATCCAAAAGCTGAGGATCTTCACAAATTTTCTCTACAAAACATTGTTAGTGTTAAAGAAATATATCTTTGATTTTGCCAGATTTATTTTTTGATCTAAAGCCACAACATATGATTTCAAAATTCTTTTACTAGTGACTCCCTCTGAGATGGAAGCCTCTTTGAATAAGAGTGTATCGTCCGAGAATTGGGAATGAGAAATTGGTCTCATAGAGTCTCCCATGTTAATGCCCTTCCATAAATCACATTCTCTCTATGATTTGATCAATCTAATTAATGCTTCTGCCATCAACACAAATAAGAATGGAGACACCGGGTCACCATGTCAAATACCATTATCACCTTTGAAGAAACTAAATAAGGATCCATTACCCGCAACTGAGAATGTGAGAGCACAAATACATGTTTTTATTACGCCAATCCAATGTTCTGAGAGCCCGAATCTCCTAAGCACCACCAATAGAAAGTCCTGCTACGCTTTGTCATATGCCTTACACACATCAAGCTTGATTTCCACACCTTTCACATGTTCATATTTTATAAAATGAATTGTTTTAGTTTAGGCAACACCATCTTAATCCTATTTGCCAACACCTTTTAGATAATTTTGTATATCACATTGCATAAAGAAATTATACAATAATCAACCATCATGACACATTGTTCTTTTTTAGGAATGAGGGCTAACACAATATTATTTACATCACGTACAAACCATTTCTTTTTCCTAAAATCCTTTACCAACTTAAGGATGTCCTCCCCATGAATTCCTAGCACTTTTGATAGAATGAAGAAGGCATACCATCTAAACTCGGAGCCTTAGAGGGGTGTAATTGGAAAACCACTTCTCTAATTTTCTCCAAAGAAAAAATCCATTTTAACATAGAATTGTCTTCCTCATCCACCAATTTAGGGATGTTCCCCAAAACAACTTTCGAGCAGCCCCGGTTAGGAAAAACATCACAACATAGAATTGATTTGAAATATTTTACAACCTCATCCCCAATTCTCTTCAACTCACACAACAAATCTCCTAATTCTGATATGACATTGTCCATGTAGTTACTTTCCCTCCGAGCCCTCATTGAAGTGTGGAAAAATTTAAAATGGATATCTCCATCCAAAAGCTAGTTCTCCCTAGATTTATCTTTCTAATAGACTTCCTCCCTGACTAGCAAGTCAAAAAGTTTATATTTAAGGTCTTTTCAAGAAGAAAATCTTTAGCGGACATGCCACATTTAATCACTTTTTCATCGAGAATGCTAATATCATTTTCAACTTTAGACATTTCCCCAAAGATATTTTTGAAAACTTCTTTATTCCAAATTTTGAGTTTTTCCTTAATAAAATTCAACCTCTAAAGAAAGCAAAAAGCAAAAACTAACAGTGCCTAAAAAAATGTTACTCTCCTTCCACCATTGTTCAATCAACCCCATCAATGATTCATCCCGCCACCATATATTTTGGAATTTGAATATCCTTTATCTATCTTCACAGGAAGACCAAGATCAAGGGACACCAGAAAATGGTCAGACAATGATGCTGTCAGAATCAATGAAGAGAACAAAAAGAAATTATCCACCCAAAAACTGCCTAGGAAAAAAAATGATCCAATCTCTCAACAATGTGAGAGAATCCCAGTCTTCTGCTATTCCATGTAAACAATCCATTCTTTGGAACATCTATAAGGTCATTAGATTCAACAAACTCCATGAAGTCTGATGTAGGAGCATCTTGGGTTCATGGCAATCCTGGATCAACCAAAAATATGTTTTTTTTAGCTTGGTATCTTGTTGGAGACTGCTCGATAACTCCTTGGAGTGATCGATTGAAGTTTGTTTTTTCCATTCACTGACCGGTCTCGCTGCTTGTTCCTGTCTGCTCGATGTTTGTCTCACCGAGTGGGTTTCATTGGTTGGATCTTCTGGCTGATGTTTGCATTTAATTTTTGTAGCATAGTTAATGTTGGGATCTTCCATTGGAGAATGTGTGGACCTAAATCTGGGTCATTTCTCTCTCCTCTATGGATCTTTAGGATCTTTTGGGGCCAACCTTTTTTATAGCGTCTTGCATAAAAGTAGTGTTATGTTCTTAGATTAGGGGTAGTTAGATAGTAGCTTAGGATCGAGGGTTTGTGACCTTGCATGTATGAGGACTATTCTGTAATAGATTTGAATATATTTGGCCATAACTGGGAAGGCCTTACAACCCAATATGTATGAAGTTTGATGATTTAATGAAAGAGTCTACATTCCTTCTCTTATCTTTCTGTGTTTAAAGCTTCTGAGTTGTGTTTACCAAGTTGGATTGGCACTTGGGAGTGCCTTTGGTGTTGATCAACTGATGGAGATGATGAAGACCGAGTGATAATAGGTATACATGTTTGTATAAATGGTTAGATCAGTTGTTATTTTGTCATTGATGTCAAGCAATTGATTACAGATTTTTATTGAGTTACCATATCATAAGAAGGAGAAGTTAAATGTGTGACAAATACAGATCAAAAAATGATGAAGGAATGTTGATATAGTTGTTTGCTACTATATATTTGATGTTATCAAGTCGGTACACTTTATTGATTAAGTCAAAGATTGCAAAGAGTTAAGTTATGATTGAAAAGACTTACTCTAACGAGCTAGACAGAGTCAGTCGATATAGAGTTGTGTTAGTTGGTTTCAGTTACCAAGTATCGAGAATGAGTTAGGCATCGAGAAGTGAACAAAGTTTGTTACCGAGCTGCTAAGCAAGTTGTCGAGTACATGATATTGATTGAGAATGATGATAAGATCAAATTTAATACGAAGCTATGATGATTTGGATGTTGATAAGAATTGAAGGAAGCTTGTTAGAAGATCTACGAGTGATAAAATTAAATGAGAATATATAAGGCAAATACTAAGTAGTTAAACCTGATTATTAGAGTTCCAAGAAAAATTTCAAGTTACAAGGTAAAATTTAACGGTTTACCGAGCTAAGATTTCTGAAGATGATCGAACAACTGAGTGAAAATGATGGAAAACCTAAGCAAGGAGATTAAGAGGAGATTAAGAATCTATAGTCTAAGAGCATAGACAAATGGAGTATGTGATGTCATATTCATGTGAGCATAAATGATCTGACACAAGCAAAAGGTAGTTGCTATATTTACAGATCAAATTTTTACTGTTGCTTATCAGCATTTGTAACAGAGAAAATTTCTTAACCAAATGGATTTAATAGTCCTATTTGTAAATCCTATATGTAGGTGACATTCCAAAAGAGTGTTTAAAGTCATTTAGCAAGGCCACTACTGACAAGGTGAAGATCTTAACAGATATGAGGTAAATCCCTTTACAGGGTCACATCTAGCAAATGTGTTTGTAGTATTTAACAAGATAAGTTCTTAACTGAGCGTACTTTAGAAAGGTACATTTTTATTATAGATCACAATTCCCACATATGTTTTTCCCATATTGGCTTTCCTCGTTAAATCTGGTATTAACTGAGTTTGAATGATTGATTTGCATATTATGAGATGTATGGTTGTTTAAGTTATTAAGTTATTTGGTGAGTCAATTATTATTGTATTCAGTTCTACCGAGTTAATGAGCGAGCTAAGTTTTAAGTATTTAAGTTTGATTTTGTTTGATTCACCCCCTCTTAGTGGACCAACAATTGGTATCATTTCTTTGGTACTCTGAAGTGTTAAGTTTAAAAGAACTCGAGTCAAGATCTAAAGATGTATAAGAGGGAAGCACCAAAGTTGAATAGGGAACATTTCTCTACATGGAAAAACTGAATGAGATTGCATGTGTCTGGTATAGGAGAATTTGGAACTCATTTTCTTGATAATGAATATGTTGCACCAACAACTCTACCTTTGACAAATAGTGAGAAAAGACATCAACAAGAACACACACAAGTCATGATTGAGATTGCTTCTACAGTTACTGACCATGAATATGATGAACTTGATGGATGTACTACTTTGAAACAAATGTGGGATAAGTTTATTTTGACCTATGGTGGAGATCAACATGTTCAGAAGGATATGTTCTAGATGAATGATAATTTAGATCTATCAACCTTTCTCAACCAACTTTCTAATTGTTTTTTTTATAGAATTCAGAAGAGGCCACTGCCACCCTAGTTTATGTATTACCATGGTCCAACATTATGAAGCTACCTTACAGTTTAAAATCAAGTGATCCACATTTTTATTGTCCTCCCCACACATAACACACTTCATGGTTCCTTGAATTCTTTCTCCTTTCTCCCGTCAGAATCTGGCCTCTTAGTGCAATCCAAGCAAAGGAACTAGCTTTGGAGAGGCATTCCTTTCCCTAGAATAGGTTGACTAGCTAGCCACTTTTCATTTGATTTCCCTATGTCTAAAACTGATATCCCAACTTCACATAGTGTCTCCCATTATAGGGACCACACCATATGACCTTATCAACCTTCCATGTCACTACCACCTTCCTAGAGCTAAAAATCTCTCTCAAAAGGTCTAATTCCTGAACTGGTAGATTTGCTCCTTGTAATCTTTTCCATTCCCAGACTTCTCCCAATGGTCCTCATTTTAATTCTAGATAATCTCTCACACAATGTCCCCAGTTATCCTTACACCATTCCTTGATTTCATTTAGATCTCCTCTATCCTCCAACATTGGGTAACCATTCCAAGAATCTTCCCAAAACTTCACTTGTTGCCCATTACCAACCTGTCAAGATAAATGATTTGTGATCACTTGCCTACAAGACACAATTAAGTTCCATATATTTGAACCTACAGGGGGATTTCTCATAGTGAAAATTCTAATGTTATCTATTGAATCCAAGTATTTAGATTTTTGAGTATTGACCCATAATTGATTAGGTTGGGAGTAAATATTCCACACCATATTCTCTCCCAATCCCTCATTCATAAGATTCCAATCCCTAAGTCTTGCACCCCCATATTTTTTTTTCATGCAGACCTTCTCCCAAGTCAACAAAGGAATCTTGTTCTACTCATTTTCCCCATTCAAAAAACAAATCACATTCTTTTCCCAATCATCTTCATAATCTTCTTCGGAATCCTAACACAAATCATGGAGTAAATGGGGATCGTTGAGATGACTGCTTTCAACATAAGGATTCTACCTATAGAAGATAACCATCTACTCTTCCAACCATCCATCTTGCTGCAATAATTATCGACAATCTCTTTCCACACTTTATCTCTACTTGCTCCACTAAAGAGTGTAATGCCAAGATACTTCCTTAGGAGGGAGCCATGTTTCATTCTCAAGATTACACAAATTTCCCTCTATTTTTGAGTCGGGTGTTAAAAAAGAATGTTTCTGATTTCCCCCATTTTATACTTTGTCTTGATGTTTTGTAGTACTCGTCAAATGATTACCTCATAATTATTTCCTCCCTAAAGGATGAAGCACCAAACAGTAAAGTGTCATTTGCAAACTATAGATGATAGATACATTAAATCCCAACTACCACTCTAATACCTCTCTAGTTCCCTTCACATCTCTTCCTTGAAATGAGCCTACCTAAAGCCTTTGCCATGATTATAAATAAAAAGGGGGATAAGGGGTCCCCTTGTCTTATTCCCTTTTCTCCATCAAAAAATCCTTGAGGACTGCCATTAACCAATACAAAAAACATTGGGTTTTTTATGCATTCACTTATCCACCTGACCATCCCTTCACAAAAACTAAATTTCCTTCAAAATGCTAGTAAAAATTATCTATTTACCTCATCATGGGCTCTCCTAATTCTAGCTTTAGCAACATCCTCTATGTCTGTGCTTTCCAAACATAGTGAATAGATTCATGTGTGACAATTACAGCTTCATAGATTGATTCGTTGGGGGAGAAACCACTTTGATCAGGAAAGATAATCAGATGTAAAAGTGTCTTTAACCTATTAGCAACCACTTTGGAGATAATTTTGTAAATAGTGTTACACAAAGAGATGGACATGTAATCATTAGAGGATCTAAGCTCTTTTTTCTTGGGAATGAGGGATATGAAAGTGCTATTAAAATATTTTAAAACAAAACCCCCCACCTTGGACTCCTCAACAACCTCCCCAATGTCTTTCGCAAAAATCTCCCAAAACTTTTGAAAGAAAATTGTGGGGAACCCATCAGGGCATGACGCCTTCTCACCACCTAAAGAAATGAGAGAATTTTTTACCTCCTCTAAAGAGACTGGGCAGATTAAATATTCATTCTGAAGCTTACTAATATATAGAGGAATGTTACATAAAGGTTCCCCCAGGTTCTGATTCCCACCTTGGTCCACTTTGAAGGGTTATAAGAAGTGTTTAACTGCTTCCTAGAAGATGGCCTCCTTATTTGTTAATATATTACCATGTTGGTCTTGAATAGATAAAATTATATTCACTTCCCATCTAGCTTTGACTGAGTTATGGAATAAATTTGTATTCCAATCTCCTTCTTTTAACCATGTTTCCCTAGATTTTTTCTGCCAAAATATTTCCTCTCACTGTAAGACTTATGAATACTCTTTTTTAAAAGTTATTCCTTCTTCAAAATCCACATCCATCATTCCTTTATCAATGATCTTAGAATTCAGTGCATCTAGCTCCTGTTCAATTCTTAGTTTCTCTAAAAAGTATTCTTAAAGCTTTCCATGTTCCATCTCTTCAATTGCTCCTTCACATGTTCTAACTTTTTGAAAAAAACAAAATCTTTGTTACCTTTCGTTTGTTGGGTAGTGATCCACCATTCCTTGATAAGATATTTCAAACCATCCACCTGTAACCACATATTTTGAAACTTAAAAGGGAATTGTTCTGGAGTCTCACCCTCCTGGATTCTAAGGTTGATGGGGAAATGGTGTGAACCTGTAAAGGGAAGAATGTCTGCATTCAAGTCTCACTCTTTGCAAGCCCAATTTACCACAATTTAAAATCTATACATTTTTTCTCCAATGTTTAGGAAACATGTGTGCCTATTTGTCCATGTGAAATCCACATTCTTAAAAATATTTCCATCATTCCATTGTTGGTAATGAATTCACTAAAGTCTTTATATTTTTGTCCAGACCAACCTACACCCCCCATTTTATCAGAGGGTCTCAGTATTGCATTTAAATCACCCCCTCAAATGAAACTTTATCTTTTTCCTTTTGTAAGATGTCCAATAGGGCCCTCCATGCCTCTCTTAAATCATCATTATTATTAGGCCCATACACATTAATGAGACCAAAAGCATAATGCATTTGTTTTGAGAAAAAACTCACCCATTTCCATGATTTCACTGAATTAATAATTTGAAGTTCTATTACCTCAGGGTTCCACAAGACTCCAATCCCCCTGAAGCCCCTCTAGCTTCAACAACTAAGCACTTCCACTTATTGAATTTCCTAAATAACACATCTATATCCTCACCACTCAATTTCAACTCTTGTAAAAGAAAAAAACTTTGTCCTCGTTTGATCAAGACACCTCTTGATCAAATAGATCTTGTCAGGGGCATTGCAATCTCTGATATTCCAAGATAGTACCTTCATTTCCCTTGAGAAAATGGTTTCCCTTTCCTGATCTAAGTTTGGTTTTTCTGGTAGTACTTCCTGCTAACTCCAGCTGAGTAGTCACCGACTTACAAAAATGTTTCTTCTTCTCCCCCGCCAAGTTACGAATCCTTTTTAATGATTTTTGTACAATGGAGTGTTTTTTTGTAATACCCATAGTAGCATCCATACCCAATTATTCCCCACCTTCCCATTCTTAGTTAGAGGTGAAATTAGTTTCAGAGACAAAGGCCATGTCTCTCCCATTTTCCTCCTCAAAGGATTGTTTCAGATTTCTGATTGGGGAAATGGGATGCCCTTAAAAACCATGAATTCTTCAATTGCATCTATTCCAAGCCCAGTTGGCTAAAAACAATGTGAATCCTCACTTGAGGCTGGTGGGAACTTCCCAAATCCTTCTTTGCAATGGCCCTGACCTAGGGGAGAATCAACCACAGTCACCTCATCAAGTTCCTCTAATATTTCACTTTGTCCTTCCTTGTGGCTTTCAAAACTAATTTGGGGATAGGATAAAACTTGAGGCACCTCTGGAGTAACCAGCATCTGCACCATTGTGGCCGCCTCACTAGCAATCATTGTTTCACTCTTGGGTGCCAAAAATGTTTTTGGTTCCAAACCAAGATGTTAGACCCCACTGTCTGTAAGTTTTGGTATAGACTTAGTCTTCTCATCAGATCCCAATGCTATCTCCTTCCCCTCCAAATTATCCAGGAATTCACGCTTGGTGTCCCCCTCAGTGGTCATAATAGTTTCTCTATTTATTGCCTCTTCAAAGAAACCTCAACGTTACCCAACTAGGCCAGTAGTACATTCATCCAAGTTCCATCAACATTAAGATTCCACATCCCTCAAAAAATATTCATCTTCTTCCCAAGCATTCCCTTCTCGCTTGGCTATTAAATCTGTCAGAGAATTCTTCTAAAGGCATTTTCCTTTAACACTCTTATGGAACTCACCAGTTGGATGTCCACATCCTTTACACTCCTGGAATGATTCCATAACATCTTCAACTTATATTTGTTTCTTCCATGATCCTTCCCCTGACTTAAGCTCCACCATCTCTGGTAAAGGGTGTCTCGCTTGACACAAGATGCATATACACACACACATAGTAAACTCTTTAGTTTCAACAACCTCGTCTGCTTTGATAAATCTCCCTAGTTTTTTTCCAATGATTCTAAGGGTTGCCTCATCCTTGTACTCATGCAGAAGGTTTTACAATCTTATCCATAATGGAACCTCTTCAAGCTCTGCATTTTTGTGATTAAAGTTGTGGGTCCATTCCTTGATGAATAAACCTTTCCCGTCCATCATGAAGAGCCCACTGTTAAAAATCCAATCTTTATCTATTTGGCTAGGGAAAATCACTAAATAAAAACAATTGGGAAATTTTTTTTTTTATTTCAAGGGATCTCCCCTAATGAGTGTCACACCGATCTCATATTTTTTTGAATGATGGCCAAGGGCCACTCCATTTAAGAAACAAACCGTTATCTTTGAGACTTACTATAGAATCATTCCATTCTCTATTTTCAATCAAAACCGTAACAACAGAGGCATGACCCAAAGTGGGGTTTACCTTCTCTTGTTGGAGTTCTAGGGTTTTCTCCTTTGGCCTCCAAAACTTGTGTTCCAAATTTTTGAAGATGACTGGCTTATGGATTCTTATGTTGGCATAGCCCCACTTATTTCTAGATTGTTGCACACCATGACCTGCATCCCTATTTTGGACTTCCTCCCTTCGATTTCCTAGAGCCTTCCATGCTTTCCCTTTGGGAAACCACACATTTGAATGTGAATTATGGTTGTCGTTAAAGATTGGTTATGACATTCTATTAAAGGGTCATCCCTGATAGGCATTGCCATTGTATTAAAAACATGCATGCCTTCGAAACCTTGACCAAGTCGCTCGCTCCCGATCTGCCATTTTTATATGTATAATATATAATATAGATTAATTATTACATGTATAATTATATATGATATTGTTATGCCCTGCATACCCATCCCTACATTTTGTGTGCAAAATGTTGGGTCCCCTTTTTTCGCTTTTGGCTCTTGCCTTGTTTTCTGTCCCTTTTTGTTTTTTTCATTTTCCTCTCTGGGTTTTCCTTCCCACGAGGTTTGTTTTGTGTTCTGTTTTTATCTTTCGTGTCTCCGGGACCCGGTCCTGAATTTGGTCATTCTTTCCAGAGCTGGATTTCGGACTCCGGGATTCTCCGTCATGATGTCTTCTTTTCGTAAGAAGACATGGTCGCCCGGAATCCCCAGGCCCAGAGTCCAGAGGTCTGCTTGTTCTGTAGTTTGCGGGAAAGAGGGTAAATTTCTTTTTACCTTGGTATAAATAGAAATTACATGTCACTTTCACAATTACCACAATTAAAAACACTTAGAGTTTTTCAAAGTGATTCCTTGGCGATTTGAAGTGCGATTAAGTGTGAATTACTTTGAGCTTAGTGGATAAATATGAGTTGATTTTTGGTAGTTGTTCTTCATGAGCATTAGAGGTTGAAGTTGTTGTAGAGAAGTCCTAGCACCTCCTCTCTTTTTCGTTCTTCGGATTCCCAGGTAGGTCTTCTGGTTCCTGCCTTCGTTTTGCTGGTTTTTGGTTTGTTTTGTTCTAGTTTTTGTGTTCTCTGCTTTTGGTTTGCCACCCGTTGGTGGGTTGGCTCTGAAAGAGGGTTGTCCACCCTCTACATGGCTGTAGGTTAGTGTACATTCTATATTTTGTTCTAGGGTAGCTTCTATACATGTGTTTATATTATTTATATCTCTGTCAAGGATGTATATTTTTGTATCTTTGCATATATATGTCCCGGCCTTCGGCCCTCTGCAATTTCTTGTGTATATCCTTTGGCCCCACTATATTTAGTTGTATATTTCATGTGTATCCATTCAGTCTTGCGTCGAGCTCGTCATGCTTTTCCTATATTTCATCCAAGTTTGCAAGCTCGCTCACAACAAAATACTGCCTGGTTGGTGCTCGGCTCTCAGCTAGTTTCAACCAAGCAGTTTTCTCTCTCCCCTGTCAATCAGTCCTCATGTTGCATTTATGTCCCATGCATGCTATCCAAGTGGCCTCTACTTTTCACGCATTCAGACAGTTGGCGCTGCCATTGCCATAACTTCCCATTTATTGCATAGTCATGTGACGCCCACGTGGGTCTGACAGCTCACTTTTCGCTCACATCATCCAACGGTTAGTTCCCCGGACTCTGGGTCCTTTGTCCTCACCCAACCCACATCTTACTTTTGTTAATTATGACAAATCTCCTAGGCCCGGATAATGGTCAATTCCCTAAGTCTATATTATACATATATATCTTTTCAGGATTTTGGACCTAAACTAACTTTTTAGGTGAAGGACGTTCCTCAGTGGTAAGATCTTTGGAACCCGGAGCATTATTTGTCCATGATTTCTAACAATCACCTTGCCTTGCAGGTTTTCAAAACAAAAGTTTCACTATGTCTGTTGCTTCCACATCTTCACCACCCGGGAGTCTAGAGCTTCCCTCCACGGCAGTCACCAGGGCAGTCGTCAGATCCAAAATAGAGAGGGCCTTAGAGAAACTACCCCTTAGCATGAAATACTTGAAGGACAATGTTGTTGTGGGATCAAAGATCGAGTCCCAGGTCCAGTTGATCACCAACACTAGTGTCGAGATGTGGGAAGAAATGCAAGCCCTGGTTAAGATAATGTTTATTCAATGACAGTTCAGGGATCCATTGGCGATCAACGTCGGGGATTTTGGAATCCTAAAGGCTGCTTGTTTCCCATGCTCAGTGCAGGCCTCAAAGCCTATTCTCACTCTTTTGGCACATTACAACTCCTATGTCTAGGCCATCGTGCTCACCACCCCACTCCTGACCGGATATCCCACCCCCATGGTGTCTCTCGATGCCGCAACTTTTCAGGCAGGTTTGGGGATTCCCCAGTTTGATGAACCAGCCGTCGTTACCAGATCTAATACTTTGGGAAAATTTCAGCAGCTGGAGATCATGGCCCGGCAATATTTGAACAGCCATTGGCTCAGGACCCCAAAGAAAGACCCCAAAAGAATGAAGTTAGAGATCCCCCAATCTGAGTTCAAATAAATTATCCAAATGGGGATCGTAGCACTATGTCAGATCTTCGGGCAACCCCATGCCCGAGAGTTCTTAGGATGGATGTACTAATTTTTACTTGGCATCTCCACCGGTGAACAATACTTTGATTGGGCCGCCATCATTTCTAATCATGTAGACTCTCAGTTCCTCTAGGTGGCCCGGACCCAAAAATTCTATATGACATCCTATGTTCTCTGGGCCTTAGCACAAAAATGCCCTATCATAAATGGGCTGCTCACATCGAGCGTACTTGGGATCGGCCCAGGTCAAAAGGCTCCCTGGGATTATTTCCCACAAATCCAATGGGAGGCTAGTTTCCCCAGTTTCTACCGGGTGAACGACGCCTTCATCTACTACAATCTGCTCATGCCTACCTGGGATGCCAGGTACCACCTCTCCAAGGAGGCAATGGACCTGGTCAAAATTTATGGCCATTACTACATCCAATTCTAGCAACATACCTACATTCGGATAACCGGCTTCTCCAGGAAACCTTACTTGTTACCCAAACACTGTGGGAACAAAATAATCCTCTTAGAATATTGCAGACAAATGCTAGAGTTGCACGCCTTATACACTATAAAGAAGGTGGTAAATGTTCCATTCCCAATCACTTGCGGGAATTACATGTGCATTCTGGCTGTAGCCAAGGAGGCAGATAGTGAACTCAAGAGCCTAAACTTGGCAGAATTTTATCTAGCACGGAGAACTTTGATCCGCTTGGAAAAATTGCAACGACACTTCCCCGGGCATTAGAGCCCCACCGATTTCACATGGAGGACTTCTGGGAAGATTTCCTGTATGATGTTGAAGTCCAGAGCTGACATTTCATCCGGATGACTATGGAAATGATGGAAAGATTGAAGCTCCAAAATTTTTTGGATGACTTCATAGACACCGGGTCCATAATAGATCCCCAGTACAAGGAAAGGGGAGTTGACAAGATGGCCCTCACATCGGTAGATTGGAATGCCTAGGAGGGACCTACCATTGAAGATATCACTCGCAATATGGTCAAACGCAGCCACGAATACTTTAAAAGGGTATGCCCCGGGAGCACCCGCAGATTTGGCTCGATGGTTCAGAAGCTGACTTTTGGGGCCGACACCTCTTCATAGGGAGAGGATAAAGGAAAGAGAATAATGGAAACTCCAACCCTACCTGAAATCCCCATAAAAGAGCAACTGAAACAGATGCTGGCGGCCTCCCAGTAGATGAAGGATAAATTGATCACACGGTTTGCTACTCTGGTGCTCATGACTGGGCCCGTCCATCCTCCCTCTTCCCCTTCACTAGCAGCGTTGATGGTCAAAGCCACAGGAATGGGGTTGGAAGAGGAGAAGTCAGCCCTAAGAGATGCAGGGCCTCCTTTGGTTACCAGGCGAAAGAAAAGGCTCAATCCAAAGCCAAGAACAGAACCGGAGCTTGGGATGTCGCACATCCCAGAAGTACAAATTGTTTCTTCTGACTCTCCGGAGCCAGAGAAAGAACCAGAGCTCATCCCATAAAATCCTCCTCCCCATGAAGAATTTGACAATGTATTTAGAACTGATGAGTTTGGGAATTTGCAAGGGGACATCGTACAGTCAATAGAAGAAATTGTCGCACAGGAAGAAATTCCAGAGCAAGAACCTGCACAAGAACAAGAAGCCCAAATAGAAGAAGAAAAGGGGACATAATAGGTAAATACCTCCTGAGTCCTGGAAGTATAGGTTATGGGAGTTCCAAGCCAACAGATGCAAAATAAACAAATAGCGTTGGTTGAGGAAACCGGACCCACAGGAACAACTGTGATCCCAACCACCTTGTTCCAAACGCCACTCCCAAAGGTAACATTCGGGGAGGTAATCACAGCCACCCAAATGTTGAATCTTGGCCCGATGCCTCCCCCACCTCCAGAAGATGTACCAACAAAAGTAAACTTCCCAGCAATAGAGGCTGGCAAAGAGTAGCAGCAAGAGGTAGAAGAGAACCCCGGGGTGACCAATGATGGTCCTGATATTACCAAGGATACAGACACAGGGGCACATGATACTAGCACCACCAAAGTAAGTATCATTGGTGAGCCAAATGATACAAGGAAGGAGCCAGAAGAGGCTAATACTATTGAAGGGGTGCAACAATATCCCAGGGAGAAATCACAAGAATAGATTTTGGCTGCAAAGCCACCCCTGCCGCCATAGTGGTTGGTGGAATCTCGAAAGAGAAAGGCCCCAACAGCACCCAAGGCTCATCTTTTCTTGGCAGAGATGATGGCTCAAGCATAGAACATGCCAAAGGATAAGAAAGCCTGGACAATCCACACTCTTTGGACTGAGTCGGTGGAGACACATTCGCAGTAATCGCGACACCTTCCCTAGATGTGGATGAGGTGATGACTAAGGTCAGAGATTACAATGTCATAGAGGTGTCACTAGGGAAGAGAGGAAAATAGGGTGAATTGGACCTATTGAAAGGAGCGGCCAAGGCAATGGAGGCTCGCTATGAGAAAAAGGCCCAAAAGTTCAAGGTAGAGAAGGAGAAAAATGCAAACATCATGGGACTGCTGACTGAGCTAGCCTGGCCCATTAGCATTATTCCCCCTAGGGCCTCCACATTAGATTCACCACTTCCTCAAAGTGATATAGACTTATTACAAGCAATGAAGATAAAATCCCAAGCAGTTGATGAATGGGTTGCCTTACAGCTGGGAAACGTCTGACGTTTCCCAACTGTCCACACTCCTGGATCTATATGTGGCCCACCGTGTCCTACACCAGGCTGAAACTACCATTTCCATATGGGAGGGAGATGTCAAGAATTATGAGGCATGGAAGGTTGAGTTAGAAGAACTCATTGGTATCGGAGAGGAAATTGTCTCCAAGTCTGGAATTTTGGGAGAAGAGTCATTTAATTTTGTAAAGACCCAGCACTCTAGACTTGACCTCACATTGGGGGTGATCAAGAAACTGGTGGGGACTTTGCATGATAAGGTCAATACAGTCCAATATTCTTTCAATTTATACAAGTCTTTTGTTTTGAAGGTCTCTGGAGCTGATCTGTTTAGCACCGACACATGCACACCGGAGGAATATGTTTTGGGGAAGTTTGATGAATTAATGGAATCAAGGTACCAATCCCCAGAGGGGATAGATGGAGAAAAAATGACGCGAATAACTCGCATGATACTCAAAGGTCACGATGTGACTAGGATGGCCGAAGAATTTAAGGCAAATGTTCTAAACCTAGACGAGCAGATTGAGGTGGCCAAGTATCGATGGGCCAGCCTTAAAGACATTGATGAAGATGGGATCTCCCGTATCCTCCAAACCTTCAACGACAACAAGTAGCAATAAAAATTATTCAGGTGCTAGAGAAAACTTTCTGGGAAAGTGTTTTGTATTCTTTATTCTTTGGGGGCCTAGCTCCTGGATCCTGGAGTTCTAGATACCACATTTTTGTATTCTTTAAGTGACCCATGTCCCAGTTCTCAAGGTCGACCGATCACTTTCAAGACAATTAATGAAGGTTGTCAGATTGTGGGTAACCGCAACAAGGCACGTCAGCTCGACAAGAGGTTTTTTGACAGATGGTCTTCCCAAGGCGCGGCCTCAACATTGCACCTAGCACATCAGAGATAGGGCACCACTTTCCCATTAATGAGGCATGTAGCCTCGATCCCCAGGGGATCAAATTTCTTCTCTCTCTTCCCAGCTCTCTTCTCGAGGCTGATTCTTCCACTCCGCTTTTCTTGTCTTATTCTTTTGACATGTCAGACCTTTTCCATCTCGAGGTCTTTTTTAGTGTGGTGCAAGTAGTACCGGCCACTGGATATTATATCATATTGTAAAGTGTAAAATAATTTAGGGTTAGGTTTAGGTCAAGTGATGTGTATAAATAATAAGTCTGACCTCATTCCAAGGGTCAGCAAAATTGATGATTTTGCAGTCCTTAGCTAATAGAAATCTGGTTTTCTCAATTGTTAGTTGTAGAGCTCAATGCTCCATAGTTTTAAGCTTTCAGTAGTTAAATTCTCCCTTGGAGTTACCATTGTACCATGCACCAGTGCTTATTGGAAAAGACGTTAATGAAGAAAGAAGGGTTCTCTCAATGATATTGTTTGCATTCTATCTTCTGGGTTAACGGTATTTTATGCTTTGTGTTCTTCATGTCCTTTACTCTAATACTCAAAGTAGATTAACGACCTCCTTTCCTTTGCTATTGATAAATTATGAACTGATGAAATCTATAGCTAGATGAAATCTCTCTAACTCTACACTATCTTTTGAAGTTTATTTGTCGAATGAATGCGCGCTTGCAGGAAACCCCACTTAATTGAATCCCCAGAGAAGACGAGTTGAAGATAACCAGCTATGCCCCTCAAACAAAATAGTCATATCTCCCAACCGAGCCCCGCATCGTCGAGACCTGACTCTCACGTGCTTGGAGGCCCAGGGAATCTCATTTCCCCGGACAACCTTTATAGGCGAAGTTGGCCGGTACCCCGGTACCCGGTGACAACTTACCTCTGTTGGCGGACCTGGTCACAAATTCCCGTCAATAGATATTAGTTATAATTATTATTATTATATTTAATTAGTTAAAAATAATATTTTTATAGCTATTATAATTATATAGTTATTATTATAATAGACAAGTCATTAAAATTTAGTGATTAAAAATTATTGTACGTGGAGCTTTAATTCTATTTTTACATACTATGTTTTATGGAAAAACCTTTACTATACATATTTGGTTTTTATTACATGTATAAATCATTATTATTATGATGTTGTTTAACTAAGAAATATGTTATAGATTTTATTGGTTGACAAGAACTAGATGTGATACATTTTCATTTTATATTTTAACATTTAAATATTGATGCTTCAAGACTAAAGTTTTCTCAATACTATTTGTCAGAAAAAATTTCAGCTTTAATACAAAAGCATTATGGTAGGAATATGATGAAAACATGTCTCCACTTTTTATTGTAATAATCAATTGGTATATAACATCAACATCCCCTGAGGGAAAATCCCCCGCAACACAATGGTTACTATGACATTGTGTTGAAACGATGGTTCCTGGTTCAAGTCATGCCCATGCATATGGAAGCCCTGAAATGAATAGCCTAACTGACAGATCATGTGGTTTTTATAGAGGATAGAGGATGTTGAAGTGGATTTGTCTGGCAATTTCATTGAGGATGTGGTGTCAAGCAATGGTTGTGCTATTTTTGATCATAGGAAGGATGCTAACAAAGAGGAAAGTGAGACATAAGGAGACATGTTAGTGGAGCAAAGAGATAAGGGGATGGAATGGAGAGATAAGGGTGTTAGGAGGTATAAGGGCGAGGACACACTAGCAATACACAAGAGGTATTAGAAGGAGGTGTTGTCACCATGATATAAGACATAAGGTGCAGAGTGATAAGGAGTGAAGACAGTGTACAAGTGGAGAGATAATGAGAAATGAGAGGAAATATAAATAGATAATGAATCATTTAGGAGGTGTTCATGCCTCAACAACCCAATTATCACCACAGGGATGGACTCCCCCAAATATGACCCCACTAGTTTAAATCTCCACTCAAAAGTGATAACCTATAAAAAAAACTTTGATATTCCACATAGTCTACATGCCCAATTTGATCACTTATATTTCCTTATATTACTTTCCTTGAACATACATAACATGGAAAATGGATTTTTAGATCAATCTAGAATCATAGGGATAAAGAGGGGGCATGACAAATTTACTTTTGACATTATATATAAAAATATTAGAGAACAAATTTAGGGAGAAATTAAAAATTAAATTACATACTTTTAAGTTGGTGCTACAACAAAATAATAATAATAATAGAGAATCTAAGGATCAAGAGAAGAGGTCGTAAGTACCAACACATGTCATCCAAGAATGTTAGATCAATCTATAATCTTAAGGGGAAAAAAGTGAACATGATAATAAACTCTTGACATTATATAAAAATATTAGAAAAAAAACTACTTTGAGGAATTATTACGTTGAAGGTGTTTCTTATATGAAAAAGATCAACTGTCTTTGCGCACCTGGCATAGTCATGACTGGACTTCCCCCAATGGAGATGGTCCAAACATGCATCAAGAGTCAATATAGTGGAAAGAACCAACTCAGAAAAAATAATAGACAATCAACATGCTATAACAGATCTTTGCATTATCATAGAATCGGATATTTACATCACATTGGCCTGCAACATGGAGATTACAAGCTTTCAGCATACATGCCTGATTAAAAAACAAATATGGAACTAGACCCTAATGCTAACCAACCAAGGTTATCTCCTGATAAATTCCCCAACAAAGATTGAGAGCCTCAATATATACAGCCTTTGCAACTCATAAGTCAGCCAGATCAATTACATTTTCCAAGAATAAGAAAATGTAATACAACAATATAGGTTAGGAACCAAATCATAAAGATATTATTTCCAATATGTCTAAATGACATGGAATCCAAGAGAGAAATCAACCAAATATCCAAGAACATCAAGATATGATTCACCAAGATTCTTCGATCAGGAAATGCTTCGCAAGATTGGAAAACTTCAACTGACCATTAGAACATGAAGAGCACACAAAACTAACGATGAATTCAAAATATCTCCACAATGAAGAATCCAATTGAGGTACAAACCCAAACATGGGTAAAATATGATGTCTAGAAAAAACCCTTAAGTTTGCAGTAGCAAATGATCGAGAACCAAGGAACACAACAAGAAACTCATAATTGTTAACTGAAACAAAACTAAGAACAAACTAAAAGGGAAATATTTTTGGGTGATGCAAGATTTCCAATAACCCAAGGATTATCATACATTAGATACCCCTAGTGAGTATAAAATGTTCCATAAGAGAAACTTATGGACATTTTGTAGGATGTGGGACATAAATCCCATGCACATTCTTGATCCAAATATCCTCCTTATTTGCAACTATCTGTCTCTGCACTTCTTCTTCATCTTCTATCAGATCCAACAACTTACTCTACTCTGAACATTCTCTATTACATCTCATATTTGTACAAGACTGCTTACCACTACCTCCTTTCTTTCACACAACTAAATTACCTCTGCTATAAGACTTTATTTGATTAGGAACCAAGGTCTTCTGTTGCTTCACTTCATCCTTCTTACAGTCTGATACCAACTTGTTCTCTAGTATTCCTTCAATATCCTTCTTTTGATCCTTACTAACCTTTGTATTTTACTTCTCTAAACTATAACTCTTAACCATTCTCATATTCCTTGCACTTATCTCCTTTTCCTCCTTCAAGGGAACCAAAGTAAACTTCTATCCATCCTTCTCTATTGTGACCAAATTTATTCTGCAAACATGAATAGATCCCCTATCGAATAACCAAGGTCTACCTAGTAGAACATGGAAAGTACTCATAGATACCACATTACATAACATCTCATCTCTATATGGTCCAACTTTAAAGTTCACCAAACATTTTTCTTTCACCTCCACCATATGCTCATCTAAAAAAAAAACTTATCCCATAATGACAAGGATGTTTAAGCCTCTTTAATCCAAGCTTTTGTACCGTCTCTTTTGATACCAAATTATCAAAACTACCAGCATCCATAACAACTTTACAACATTTACCCTTTGATTTGCAAACAAGTCCTAAACAAATTCCTCCTTTGTATAGGTTCAGCTTCCTTCCTACTCAACATGACTCTCCTAAGAATGAGATATTCTCCCATATCAAGTTCTTCTTCATTTATCACAAGTTCATCAGTATTTTGTTCTTCATGTGCCACAAGATTTTGTCTACCCACGTTCTTACTAGATCCTTTAGAACATTCAAAATCTCTATTTCCTATGCCACCACATTTGAAATAAGTACCTTTGAATTCCTTGCTACCATTTCCTCTCCTAAGTATCCTTTGATCAAGTTCTACCTTGATGGTTTGCTTCTCTTTACCATTTCTACTTGCTTTCTTCTCCTTTCCTCTAAGGTTACCCTATCTTATCCTTAACTTATCTTCTGTCATCAATGCATACTAATAAGCATCCTCCATTTTATAAATCCTCAACATACTCATCTCATCGTGAATATTAAATCTCAAGCCATTAATATACCTATCCACCTTCTCCTTAGATATCTCTTAGTGTCCAAATCTGTTTATCGTCTTATAAAATTCCTCAACGTAATCCTTCACACTCATATCCTTCTGCTTCAAATTCTAGAACTTCTTAAACAATTCTAATTCATAATCCTCGGGAATAAATTTATCCTTTAATCTAGAAACCATAACTCTCCATCTAGTGATTTTTATTTCACCATTCTCTTCCCTATCTTTTTGAAACTCTTTCCACCACAAGGCATCATGACCCTTCAACATAGTCTATGCTAACTTAGCCCTCCGTGGGTCTCTGATATCCTCAAGATT
The DNA here is from genome assembly GCA_018584345.1 of Thuja plicata. NCBI lineage: Eukaryota > Viridiplantae > Streptophyta > Pinopsida > Cupressales > Cupressaceae > Thuja > Thuja plicata. The sequence goes on along the minus strand of MU224030.1, from coordinate 153,040 downwards.
AAAGTAATCTTCTAGTTCACCAATACAATCTATCAAATCCTCGAGATGCAAAGAACTAGAAAAATTAGAAACATTCATTCTATTACTTTTACTTACTTGTGCCATAGCCCTCAAAAGTCTTTCTTCATCTGTAGGGACTTCAGTTTCTTTAGTCTCAAGATCTTCAAAAACTTCCTCATATTCCTCCTATGTCTCAGGCTTCCTCCATAATCCATCCAATACTTTATGGATCTCAGTCCTCATCTCATTTCTAAATTCCTCCATCATTTTTTCTAACCTTCTAGGGTTCATCCTTCTAGGCAAAATATTTTCAATCCTCAGGTGCAACTACCTTAACCCGGTGATCTAATTACAAGGTGTCAATAGCCTCACACTCAATGATCTATCAAACACACTTGTATCCAGCCTCAACTTGACTATCTTTTCCCCCTTAGAATAACTCAACAACTTATATAACCAGCAATAGATCTCCTCCTAAAAACCTTGTGCAAGTCCTCTACAATTGTGAGTCAGATCCACACTCTGCCACCTCACAACAACTTCAACTAGGGCTTCACAAACATAGGAATTCAATCTGCTAACACAGGAAAATCATCCTTGCTATGATACCATTTATCGCAGTCATGGCCAGAGTTTCCCCAATGGAAATAGTCAAACCATGCAACAATATTCAACACAGTGGAAACAACCAACTCAGAAACAAGAATAGATAATCAACATGTTACAAGAGATATTTGCATTATCATAGAATCAAATATTTACATCACATTGGCCTACAACATGCAGATTACAAGATTCTGGCATACATGCCTGATTACAATATAAATCTGGAAATAAAGCCTAAAGCTAACCATCCAAGGTCATCTCCTGAGAACTACCCCAACAAAGATCAAGAGCCTCAATATATAGAGCCTTCACAACTCATAAGTCGGCCAAATCAATTACATTTTTCAAGAATAAGAAAATGTAATACAACAATATAGGTCAAGACCCAAATCATAAATATCTTATCTCCAAGATGTATAAATGACACATAATCCAAGAGAGACGTTGGCCAAAGATCCAAGAACATCAGGATATGAGTCACCAAGCTTTTTTGATCGGGAAATGCTTCGCATGATCATAAAAATCCAATTAACTGTTAGAACATGATGAACACATATAACTGACCATGAATTCAAAATATCTCCATAGAAAATAATCCAATTGAGGTGTGATCCCAGACATAGGTAAAACATGATGTGTAGAAAAAAACCACAAGTCCACAATACAAAATGATCGAAAACCAAGGAACACAACAAGAAACTCAAACCTGGTAACATAAACAAAACTAAGAATAAATTGAAAGGGAAATATTTTTGGGTGGTGCAAGATCTCCAACAATCCAAGGATGCTCCTACATCAACACAAATGGTGAATATTTGACAAGGCCAATGCAAGACTATTTAAATAATTTTAACCATAAATTCAAACTTTGGGTTAATGTCATCTTTATCCAACTGCTCCCTTGACCCTGTTAGGAATAAAAGTTCACCAACACAATTAAGAGGGGGGTGAATCAGTTGTGAGATAGATTATTAAACATTAAACTTTATAAACCAAAACTTTAATCCAAATGATAACACAATAACACAATCTTTTGTTGTTGAGGAAACCCTATCAAAGGTAAAACCCCGGTGGGAATTAACACCCACAAGAAATGTACTGAGAGTATAGTGTCCCTGCTAAATTATTTAGCCCTGTTAGGAGCTTATTAATGTATTACAGTACATGGTCCCTGTTAAAGAACAAACCCTATTAGGATTCAAGAGAAATAGTGGGCTCACTACCCAGGCACACTTCCTAAAGAAATTTAAAGCCACCGTCAAGGACTTACAGTCTGAAACACAAGTGTATATAGAAAATATACAATCCAGTGAACTGTCTGATAGAAACTATCTTTTCTTGGTCAATTCCATTGAAGTACCATAATCAAATCCTCTACCCTACATCTAGCATACAATCAAGCTCGCAGCTTCCACACTTCTGTCTCTTAATTTGCCTCTTCCATACATACATCTTTTCAAAATAAAAGATCTCTCATTTATACCTTATTATAATAATTGATTAGGCCAGCCAATTAAGCTTTCCCAATATACAAATAATTATTTAACCCCTTGCTAAGATACACATGGTACCTATAACAAGTAAACATCAATTATAATTCATCAAATATAATCCAAGATCCATAATCCACGCTCGCAATACATAATACATGCTACATCTATGAAGTCGGCCCAAAATAGGTCTCCTCCAGAATACCTGCCACAACTGACATCACCAATAATCATACAACTTGTGACCTATAAAAAACATTCCTTAACATGTCTTTTGTCATCCCTTAAGCTCGCATAACCTAAATCATCATCGCTCGTAAGATATACTCAAAACACAAAGACTCACTATGTCAAACATCCCTGTCACAGTCCAGTATCCACTCTTCACTAAAACATCTATAACTCATTCAATATACAATATTAATCCAAGCGACATTAGAAATAAGATCACCATACATCCTTCTACACATCATCATCTTTGCTCGTTCTGATTCAACTGTACAGTATTCGTACACTTCTGTCAATCATCATACAATAGTAATAACCAGTATGTTCTTCCTCCAAAGAAACATATGTTGACATTAGTGACAAAAAATGAATACCAACAACATCAGTAGTAGCCAATTCCAACAACATCCAAAAATATCCCCCTTTGGCATTAACGGCAACGTATGGGAAAATCCATCAACCCAAAAGTACAATCTTCTCAATATCCTCAACAAAGCTCTTTCTAAATAGTAGAGATTTTCTCATAGAATCTCTCCCAATTTAACAACAATGGAAAAGGGTTCCATAACTCTTCTTCATTCTTCTGCAAGGTTATCTTTTTCAAATCTTCATGTCTATAACAACTAGGTGCAAAATCACTCAAATATGTTCTATAGTGTTCGTGTGATCACTCCCCTAAGGAGTAGATCCATACATCAAGTCCAAAAAATGATATAGCTTTGAAAGCCATTGGACTGATGCATTCTTGTATCAATTAATTACCATAGGGAGGGGCTCTCACCCCAAGCATGCTTTTGAGATACTCAAAAGCATCTTTTGTCAAAGGTTTTTTAAATATATTTAATATTTGTTCCTTTGTGCTAATATACTCCAATTTGATTTCCTTCTCTGCTACCTTGTCTCTCAAGAAGTGATACTTAATAGAAATATGTTTAGTCTTTGAATGCATTACATGATTCTTCAACATATTCACTGTGCTAGTGTTATCACAATGGATAACCACTGGCTCTTCAACAATTATTCCAATTTCCTTCAACATTTATTTCATCCAAACAATCTATGTACAATTTATAGCAGCAACAACATACTCAGATTTAGTAGTCGACTGAGCTACACAATCTTGCTTCTTACTTAACCATGAAACCAACCTTTTTCCAAGGAAAATTTCTCCTCCACTTTTACTCTTTCTATCATCCACACTACATTCCCAATCAACATCAGTATAATCATGTAAAATATAGTCATCAAATTTTTCATACCGTAATCCATACTCTATTGTGACTTTCAAGTATCTGCAAATACTTTTCACAGTAGCAAGGTGTTTCTCTTTAGGATCTGCTTGATATCTTGCCACAATTCCAAAGACATTAGAAATATCTGGTCTGGTGTGAGTTAGATATTGTAGACCTCCAATCATTGATATGTACTTTGATTGAAAAACACTCTGAGTTTCATCATTATTAATAAGTTTATAACTAGTCACCATGGGTGTCCCAATAGGTTTACAATCTTCCATTCCAAATTTCTTCAACATTTCCTTAAGATACTTGGTCTGAGATATAAAAATACCATTCTTATTATGATTAATTTGCAATCCAAGGAAAAATTTCTTCTCACCAATTATTGACATTTCAAATTTATTTTCCATCTCTTCAGAGAAATTTTTACTCATTTCATCATTACCTCCAAAAATGATATCATCAACAAAAACTTCTATGATTAGAATTCCATCTTCACTAGTTCTTAAGTATAAATTACTATCAACGTTACCTTTTCAAAAACCAAGATGAAGTAGATACCTGTCTAGTCTTGCATACCATGCTCTTGGTGCTTGTTAAAGTCCATACAAATCTTTCTTCAACTTGCAAACCATGTCTTCATCTTTTGTCAAAGGAAATCCATCAGGTTTCTCTATGTATACCTATTCCTACATATCTCCATTCAAATATGCAGATTTCACATCCATCTGATATACCTTAAAGTCTTTATGTGCAACATAAGAAAGAAATAATCTCACTGCTTCCAACCTAACAACATGAGAAAATGTTTCTTCAAAGCTTATGCCTTCTTGTTGTGAGTAGCCTTTACAAACCAGTCTAGCCTTATTTCTTACCAATGTTCCTTCTGCATCCATTTTGTTTCTGATAAACCCACTTAGTTCCTATAACATTCTTGTTTTTAGGCCTTGGAACCAAATCCCAAGTGTTGTATTTCTTTATGTGTTCTAATTCTTCTTGCATAGCTTTAGTCCAATATTCATCTCTGCGTGCCTCATCGGTAGATTTCAGTTCAAATTGAGAAATCAAACAAATTTCATCTCTTAATTTTGATCTTGTCATCATTCCTCTATTTGCATCACCAATGATTTGATCTTTAGGATGGTTATTCTTAACATACCTCAGAGTCTTAGGAGTTTCAGTAAGATCATTTGATTCATCTTGACATACTTTTATCTCATTATCAATCTATAAAGGTTCTTCAGGATCAGCAGTGACCTCCTTAATCTCTATAGTCTGATTACAGTCATACATTCTCTCTTGAATATGAAACCTTTCATCTATCCTCACATTATTACTTTCAATCCTCCTCCTCAATCTTAGATTGAAACATTTATAGGTTTTTATCTTAGTGGAATAACCAAGGAAGATACCTTTATCACTTATAGCATCAAACTTCCTTATCTCATCATCTCTTTCGATATAGCATTTACTTCCAAATGTTCTGAAATATTTTACAGTAGGAGTGTGATTAAACCATAATTCATAAGGATTCTTACTTGTACCTTCTTTGATCTGAATTATGTTCAACTTGTACACAACAGTACCAACAACTTCTCTCCAATGAACATGTGATATATTTCCTTCCAGCAACATAGTTCTAGCAACATCTAATATTTTTATGTTTCTTCACTCTACTATCCCATTCTGTTGTGGTGTCCTAGGAGAAGATGTATGTCTATATATTCCATGCTCTTTGTAGTAGGTATTAAAAAAATATGAAGTAAACTCACCACCTCTATCTAATCTCAAACATTTTATCTTCAAGCCTGATTCATTCTCAACTTTTGCTTTGAATATCTTGAATTTATCAAACACCTCAGATTTATCTCTCAGATATGTAACCCACATCATCCTAGAAAAGTCATCAACAAAAAGTATAAAATACCTTTCACCGCATTAAGATCTTGTTCTTGTAGGACCACACAAATCTGTATGTACCAGATCCAAATTCCCTTTTGCTGAGTAAGATTTGCTTTTAAAACTACTTCTAGTCTTCTTCTCCATAACACACTCTCTACACATAGTGTTAGATGGTTTCACAATCTTAGGTAGATCTATAACTGCATTAGTCATACTTGCCTTCACAATATTATCAAAGTTAACATGACAAAATCTTCTATGCCATAACCAACTGTCATCAACCTTCGCAACAAAACAAGAAGCCGCAGATGTATTTAATTAAAATACATTACCTCTATATTTAGTACCAGATGTGATCAAGTCTCCTAACTTACTTCTGATAGAACATTTCCCATCAATGAGTTTCAATTGAGAACCCTTACCCACTAGTTGTACATCACTCAACAAATTATGCTTAAATCAGTCAACAAGCAACACATTGTCAGTATTAGTTTTTCCATCCAAAGAAATAGATCCAACTCCAATGATAATCTTAGGAGTATTGTCACCAAATCTTACAACACCACCATCATAATTTTTTAAATTAACTTGAACTTATTTTTTATCTCCAGTCATATGATGTGAACAACCACTATCTATAAACCCATTCAGATTTTCTTTTCAACATGAGATACTAAGGCTCTTTCTTCATGTATAGGTTCATCATCCTTAATAGCATTATATCCAATCTCATCATAGTAAATAGCTTCATCATCAGAAACATCATCACTAGCATAATAACATTCCTTATCCTTTTAATACTTAGGTTTATAAAACTTAGGTTTATGCTTTGGAACCCTTGTGGGACATCGAGATGCAAAATGACCTATCTTATTGCATGAAAAACATTTCAAAGATAACTTTCCTTAAAATTTACCCTTACCTCTCTTTTCTCTTCTAGCGATTAGGGCCACAATTTCATCTAGATTTCTCTCTTCTTCTTGTATATGTTCCCATTCATCAGCATATTCTCCAAGCTCTTCTCTTAAGTCACTACTCCTAGCACTCACAATTCCTGATAAGGTCTTTTTGTTTCTATGCACAGTCGCCTTGAATGTTGACTCAACTTTAGGTAGAGAATCTCCCAATTCTACAGCCTCAAAGGTAGTTAGTTTCCCAATCAAAGGTATTGAATTTTTCTATCAAAGGTATAATATCTTTTATAGCTTGTACTTTAGTTCTATATACAGGTGTCAGGGATCTAAGAATCTTCGCAATCACTTCTTCCTCACTATAAGTAGCTCCAGAGTTCCTGATGCTAGTAACAACTTCAGTAACTCTATGTGCATATGCTCTAATGTTCTCATCATCTTTCATTTTCAATGTTTCCATGTTTGTCTTCCACTTCTGTAACTTCGCCTTCTTTGTAAACTTATCTCCTTCATACAATGCTTCCAATCTTGTCCAAATTTCATGTGTAGAATCTAAATATTTACCTCTATAAATTTTCCTTCAGAAAGTGTGATAATCAATGCTTCTCTTGCGACCATGTTACATGATAATAAATTATTTTCATCTTCAGTAGCTTTATCCAATTCATCCTCATCTTTCATTTGTTCCTTCTTCTTAGTAATCATCCAATAGTCGATTCCCAAACATAGCGAATGTGTTCTCATCTTATTCTTCCAATTGTCAAAGTTTTTAGGATCAAATTTTAGACTATCCTTCCTATAGTAAGTCATCTTCAGGATCAACTCAAGATTTTAATCTTTCTCTCTAAGGACCAGTAGCTCTGATACCAATTGTTAGGAATAACAATCCACCAACATAACTAAGAGGGGGGTGAATCAGTTGTGAGATAGATTATTAAACAATAAACTTTATAAACCAAAACTTTAATCCAAATGATAACACAGTAAATGCCTACATAATAACACAATCCTTTATTGTTTATGAAACCCTATTAAAGGAAAAACCCCAGTGAGAATTAGCACCCACAAGTAATGTATTGAGAGTATAGTATCCCTATTAAAAAATTTATCCCTATTAGGAGCTTATTAATGTATTACAGTACATAGACCCTGTTAAAGGACAAACCCTGTTAGGAGTCAAGAGAAATAGTGGCCTCACTTCCCAAGAACACTTCCTAAAGAATGTAAAGACACCCTCAAGGACTTACAGTCTGAAACACAAGTGTATATTGAAAATATACAATCCAGTGAACTATCTGATAGCAACAATCTTTGCTTGGTTAGTTCTAATGAAGTACCATAATCACATCCTCTACCGTACATCCAGCAAAAAAATTGCCTCTTCCATACATACATCTTTTCAAAAGAAAAGATCTCTCATATATACCCTATTACAATAATTAATTAGGTCATCCAATTAAGCTTTCCTAATATACAAATAATTATTTAACCCCTTTCTAAGATACACATGGTACCTATAACAAGTGAACATCAATTACAATTCATCAAATATAATCCAAGATTTGTAATCCACAATACACACTACATCTTTGAAGTCGGCCCCAAATAGCTCTCCTCCATATTACATGCCACAACTGACGTTGCCAACAATCGTACAACTTGCGACCCATCAAAAAAATTCCTTAACATTTCTTATGTCATCCCTTAAGCTCGCATAACCTGAATCATCATCACTCGTAAGATATACTCAAAACACAGAGACTCACTCTGTCAAACATCACTGTCACAATCTAGTATCTAGTCTTCACTAAAACATGTGTAACTCATTTAATATACAATATTAAGCCAAGAAACCTTAGAAATAAGATCACCATACATCCTTCTACATATCATCATCTTCACTTGTTCTGATTCAACCGTATAGTATCCATACACTTCTATCAGTCATCATACAACAGTAATAACCAGTATGTTCTTCCTCCAAAGAAACATATGTTGACATCAGTGACAAAACATGAATGCCAACAACATCATTAGTAACCAATTCCAAAAACACCCAACATACCCACCTTATAACTACTTGACAACTCAGTGTACTGATCTGCACAAGAATGATGTTTGACCTCATTCTTCGTAACACAAATGAAAACACTAAGTTATTCTGCAAAGATCATGGGTATTAATATCCAATTTTCACAGTTTCATCGCTCATAGTTTATGTTGAAAGTGATGACAACAAGAGCGATGAAGAGCTCAAAAATCTCTTTGTGAGGCAATGCAACCTGGTTAGGAGTTTTTTATGCTGAGCTTTGAACTACTACCAACAATTTTAACAACGACAAAAAGATTGGAGTTGGCAACTTTGGATTTTTTTATAGAGGCACAAACAAAGCAATGGTAGTAAAGAAAATATTTATGTCTTCCAAGCAGGGAAAGTGAGAGTACGAAACATAAATTATAATAAACAACAAGCTTACTCACCATAATTTCATTAAATTTCTAAGATGGTCCCATGGAAAGGGAGACTTGCTTCTGATTTTAGAATTACTCCCAAATGAAACTCTGGAAGTTCCACTGTATTGGAATCAAAGATACAACACATTTTGTTATGTAGCATTTGCTAAAATTTATATCCATTTCTTTATACTTGATCAAATTCAATGAATCATCATTTATAATAATATAGTTACACTTGTTTTTAATATTGAAAAAATAAGGGTTCACAATTGATACTTAGTTTAATCTTGACATGTGTATTTTTAAAAATATTTATAAAAATGATTTTTATTATTTCAAATTAGTGTGTATATGTATATAATGTGTTGATCATCTCCTCTAGACAAAATTCAAATATTTTTGCAAATCAAGTTAAAGGATGAAACTTTCGTAAAAACTATTATGAGAACATTAATGTATTTAATTTTTAAATATATGAAAATTAATATGAAGTTACTTAAAAAAATTTGTTACTACTACATAGATTTCAAAACATTAATAACTTGACACTTTTAACATTTAAAATTTAAATATAAAAATAAATAAATTATAAATATAATATGTTTCTTTATAATATTATTTTATTATTAATATTTTAATGATAAGTATATTAAATTATATAATTAGAAAATTCTAGAAATCAAACCCTAAAGTTTTAGGTTGACTATCCCTAAGATATTATTATTCATTTTTATTACATTAGAATAGGCCCAAACAACTTTGGAACCCAAAAAGAAATTTTGAAGAAACTTTAACTTTTTCAAGTTCAGGTAGCGCAACTTCCAAAGACCATAACTCATCAACCGTTGACCCGATGGGCTGTCGTAACCCCATTTCAGAAATGCCATGAAGTGCTCTACAATGCTTAACTTATGCAAGCTCCAATCAGCCAAGGTTTCGACCCCGTTCAGAGCCTCTAAAACCTTCAAAACTGAGTTCAAAGTTTTTGTACCCTGGTGCCAATACCAAAAATATTCAACATATACAAAACTAGACTTGATCTAGCAACAAAAATTTACTGGCATGCTGATCCAATCAAATTGAACCTCTAGGGAAGAAAATAGAACATTCTGAGCTCAAACAAAAAACTTACTAAAAATAGTAACTTTCTAGAAATAGCAGCTTTGCACAAAATAGACCTTACTGAAAAGAAACCAGAAAATATTTTTGGGTGATGCAATATTGCTCTTACAGCCATGATGCTCCTGCATCAGACACCCGAGGTAATTTGAGAAGTGACGACGTCACGTCTCAGGTGATCAAAGGAAAACCAAGATGGTTAACCTCCTCCCTTGATAGCCATGATGAATCTTCTACAGGTTGTCCTTTCCATTTGACCAAATATTCCTCATATGTCTTGTTCCTTGTGCTTCTTCCAACACGACTGTCCAAAATGTCTTCAATCTCTTTTGTAGTCGAAGTAGTTGCTGGAATATTCCACTGTTCTTTTTTGATCTTGTCCTCAACACCTCCCTCATGATATTTTGTCAAATTCAAAATGTTAAATACTGGTGAAATATTGAGTTCACTGGGAGACTCTACTTCATAAGCATTTCTTGAATCATGATTCTTCAGTATTTAGCATGGTCCAAACTTCTTCATCTTCAACTTATTATATGTTCCTACTGGAAATATCTCCTTTCTCAAATGAACCATGACTTCATCTCCCACCTGGAATTCCTTATGCCTCATTTTCTTGTATGTCTTAGCCTTATAGTGACCAGCATTGGTTTTACTTTATTCAGTGCAGCCCATTCATTACCTTCTTTCAGCGCAGCTTTGTATTCATTTGTTTTTTTTGGAAGCTATTCTCAGCTTTCATATCTCCTTGCGCAATCTATGTGAATAAGCTGAATAAGCTTTCATTTCTCTCACTCCATCTCTCTTTTGCATGTTATTTTGATCATTACTTTGCAGGGAATCATAACATTTTCTTATTATTACATCTATTTTTAACATTTTTATATCATTTCCTTATTTCAATTATATCCATTTGGCTCATCTTGCAGGTTATTCTTTTTTGTCTGCAGATTAATCCTTGTTTGTTTAGGATAATTATTTTTTGCAGGATAATCCATTTTTTTTTAAAAACGTTGCAAGTTAATTCATTATTCTAATCTTTTTTGCAGGAGGGATCTAAATTTTAATCTGGTTTATGAGGGTTCCTTAGTTTTATCATTTGATTCTTATATTTATTCATATTTGTGTAATATTGTAATTCATATAGTTTTATTTAACATATTTAAATTTAATCTTTATATTTAATTTTAAAATTTATTTAGCGAGTATAGTTTAAGTCATTAATAAAGTGTTTAATCTTCTCTTTTTCTAATTTCGTCTGGAACCCACTTCTATTTTATCAATTTAATCATAATTCATTTGCTAATTCATTATTTTATTGCAAATTAAATTTGTTTCATCAATTTAACAAAAAAATTAAATTTTTTTAATATTTAAAATTCTTGCATATTAGCGTTCACTAATTGCGTTAAATTAGTTTTTTGGATTCATCATTATATCTTGCCACTTGTATTTAGCTTTATTTCAGTTAATTTTGATAATTAATCATGTCAACTTTAATTCCTAAAATCAAGCTAAATAGTTCTAACTACCATCAATGGAAAACTCATGTTTCATTTTTATTTCGCTTTAAACATCTACTTGAAGTTGCTACAGATGCGTCAATTGAACCAGCTACCTCTACTACTCAAGCAGAAAAAAGATGATAGGAAAATAAAAAATGATGAAGCCCTTGGTTTGATTGGTCTCTCCATCATTCCTGATCTTTATGTACTAATTGGACATTGCACCAAAGCTCATGAAGCATGGGCGATCTTGCAACAGACGTATGACAACTCCTCTGAATCCCGTAAGATTCAACTCCAAGACAACTTGGAGGACCTAAGGTATACTAATTTTTGAAATAT
>MU224030.1:121017-140423 GCA_018584345.1 Thuja plicata | reverse complement strand
ACTGAAGATTGCATTTTTGATTTTATAATTGATGATTCACAATATGATTTTCCTTTCCAAAGTGTTACTGATTCAACACTAGGAGATCCCATTGATGGGAGCTCTACTAGTGGTTCTTGCCTTATTGTAGGCTCAAGTGTTGATCATGCTCCACCTCTATTTCCTATTGCAAATGAACATACAAAATACATAAATGTTTCTCAAGAATCTCAATGGTCACTTGTAGATTTGGGCCCCCCTCCGTAAGCAATTGAATCTTTGTATTGTCAAAGTGCTATCCACTTAGGAAACATTCCTATGTACCATTCAAGCTCCACCGATCCAATTGAAGAAATGCATGATGATCAAGCTACCAATAATTGACTGAAGAATCTTTCAAAAGAAACACCTCAAAATCATTGTAAACATTTGGGTATCATACCTATTGATCTCATCTCGCCAAGTAAAGATTAAAGGGGGATGTTAGAATTAATATTTCCTTGGTATCTATGTAATTAAATGATATGCCAAGGTCTTGTCATATTATTTGTAATTCCTTTAATAAGGAAATTAGATATTCCTCCTTAAGAGGAATCACACATTTGGTGCACACACAATGTGGATGTGGCACTCATAGGAGAAGGGAGTTACATGCAAAATCCTCCACTCATCTCTACTTAAGAGATGCCTCTCACACACTTGCTCATATAATCTTCTCCTCTCTCTCATTTTCTTCTCTCAATCTCTCATTGCTCTCAATATTGTATTGAGCTTATTGCTCTCATTCTTTAGGATTTGTGCCATATTCATATTATTCACAAGGGGTTTTTTCTTTCTTTTCCCCTTTCAAATCCTTGTGTTCTTGTCATGGTTCTTGGAGCATTTTGGTGAACTATTGGTTGATCAATTAAAGAAATCTCTCTCTCTCTCTCTCTCTCTCTCTCTCTCTCTCTCTCTCTCTCTCTCTCTCTCTCAGTATTTTGTTAAAATCTTTTCCTTTGCATACTCTCTTGGATTCTTTCCTTCTCATTTTCATTATTTTCTTTAAGTTTCTAACAATAAGCATTTCTTGAATCATGATTCTTCAGTATTTTGCATAGTCCAAACTTCTTCATCTTCAACTTATTATATGTTCATACTGGAAATATCTCCTTTCTCAAATGAACCATGACTTCATCTCCCACCTGGAATTCCTTATGCCTCCTTTTCTTGTATGCCTTAGCCTTGTACTATGTATTCATTTTATTAATATGTTTCCTCACCTCCTCATGCAGATTCTTCAAGTGTTTTGCAAAGTCTTCAGCTTTAGCACTACTTGTCTCCCCTTTGTCCAACTTTCTTAATTCTGATGTATTTTTGAGACTACTTCCATACACTATATGGAATGGTGATTTACCATTGCTCCTATTGACATAATTATTATATGTAAATTATGCCCATGGTAAAACCAAATCCCATCCCTTTGGTTTATCTCCAACCAAGCATCTCAACATGTTTCCCAAACTCCTATTCACAACTTTTGTTTTTCCATCAATCTGTGGATGGTGTGCTGAGGTGAAATTCAAATCTATCTTCAAATTTTTCCACAAGGTTCTCCAAAAGTACCCAAAAAACTTGGTGTCTCAATATGAGACTATGCTCTTTGATAATCCATGTAGTCTTACCACCTCCCTAAAAAACAATTCTTCTACATGAATAACATCATTAGTCTTCTTGCAAGGAATGAAATGTGCCATTTTTGAAAACCTATCTACCACTACAAAGATGGAATCATGCCCTCTCTGAGTTCTCAGTTGGCCAAGAACAAATTCCATACTAATATCCTCTCATGGCTTCTCTGGTATAGGTAATGGTTGATATAACCCTATATTCTGATTCACTCCTTTTTCCATCTGACATACTCTGCAACCTTGTACAAATTTCTTAACATCCTGCTGCAACTGTTGCCAATAATAATTTTTAGTAACTAGAGAAATGGTTTTATCTCACCCAAAGTGTCCATCCAGTCCTCCACTATGCTTTTCTTTGATTATATTCTCCCTCATGGAGATATTTGGAATGCACAACTGGCTACCTCTGAACAACATATCATCCTGGATTATTAAATCCAACCATTTGGTTCTATCTACAATAACAGGTTCTCTACAAGCTTTCCAAGATTTGCCAAAATTTGGATCTTTGGGATACAAACTCTTGAGTTGCTTGAACCCAACAACCTCAATATACATCTTTGTCAGAAAAATCAATCTTCTGCTAAGGGCATCTGCAACCTGATTAGACTTCCCACTCATTTGTTTCAAAACAAAAGTGTTACTCTGCAAAAACTCAACCCATTTCAAATTCCTTTGATTCAACTTTCCTTGACAATTCAAATATTGCAAAGCCTAATGATTGGTAAATAAAAAAAATATTTTGGAAAAAGATAATGTCTCCACTTCCTCAATTCCTTGACTATAGCATAGAACTCCTGATCATAAACATAATATTTTCTCTTGGCATCATTCAAATTCTCACTAAAATAAGCAATGGGTTTACCTTCCTGACTCAAAACTACTCCAATAGCATTCCCACTAGCATCACAGTCTACTTGAAACACCATATTAAAATCTGGAAGTGCTAAAATGGGTTGTTCTGTAAATTTTCTTTTCAACAATTCAAAACTCTTATCTGCCCCTACAGTCCACTTAAACTCTTTCCTATCCCCTCTCATTGTTTTAGTCAAGGGTCCACATATACTACTGAAACTTCAAATAAAATTTCAGTAGAAGCTAGCCAAACTATGAAAATATCTTACCTCAGTAGCAGTCATTGGGGTAGGCCATTCAAGGATAAGCTGCACCTTCTCTGGGTCCATTTATAGAACTTATGCTGAGACTACAAATCCCAGATACACTTACTCCTTCAAAAAACTGCACTTCTTCATATTAATCAGCAACTTCTCTTCCCTTAACCTCTCAAACACCTTACAAATATGCATTATATGTTCTTCCATTATCTTACTCAAGATCAAAATATCATCCAAGTAAACAATGACAAACTTACCTAGAAATTCTTTCAGTACTTCATTCATGAGTCGCATGAATGTGCTCGATGCATTGGCTAGCCCAAAATTCATGACTAACCACTCATACAAGCCCTCCTTTGTCTTGAAGGCTATCTTCATTCATCTCCTTCTTTGATCCTGATTTGGTGATATCCACTCTTTAGGTCTATCTTTGTGAAATACAAATCTCCACTCAAACAATCCATAATGTCATCCATTCTTGGCAAGGGAAATTTGTACTTGATAGTGATCTTATTGATAGCCCGAGAATCTATACACATTCTCCATTCTCCATTTTTATTTGGTGCTAATACTGTTGGTATAGCACATGGAATCAAGCTCTCTCAGATCAATCCCTTCTGCAACAACTCATGCACTTGTTTTTTCATTTCCTCACTCTCTGCTGGAGTCATCCTATGGGCTACCTTGTTTGGAAAACTGGCCCCTGGGACCAAGTCCATCTGATGACTGATCTTTCTCACTGGTGGTAATCCATCAAGTACATTATCAAAAACAATATCCTAAAACTCCTCCAACAAGTCTACAAATTCTATAGGTACATCTTCTACTTCTTCTTTACCCACTTCTAGAATTAGGGCAAAACACATATGCTCATGTCTCATACCTTCAAAGAAATTTCTTCCATCAACTAAACATATTCTGGAATTACTACATACCTTTTCTCATGTTTCCTTCAATGGCTTCAACTTGTGTCAGACTCCATCCTTTGTTAAAGAATAAGTATTAGCATGACCATCATGTATGGCATGCCTGTCAAACTGCCAAGGCCTTCCCAAGAAAAAATGACATGCATCCATGGGGGTGATATTGCAAAGTACCTAATATTGGTAACTTCCAATCTTGAACTTTACTAAGCACTGCTCATTGACCAGGACCTTGCGGTCATCCTGCACCCAGGAAATTTTGTATGGACGTGGGTGTTTTTCCCTTTTCAACTTCAACTTTGTGAACATTTCTTCTAATACTAGATTATCAGTGCTTCCACAATAAATAATCACATCACAACACTTATCCTCACACTTGCATCTAGTACGAAATAGGCTCTTCCTCTGATCTGAGCTCTTCTCTTCATTTATTAGGATCCTCCTGACAACTAGGGTTTCTCCTCTCTCAGCATCATCTGAGTGTTTTGACTGAGCTTCTTCATTTGCATGCGCAACTCATGCATGACCTTCATTCCTTCTATATGTCCTTCCTTGACGTTGTGGGAATTCATAGGCTTGGTGTCCTTCTTCTCCACAATGGAAATATGTCCTATGAAAACCTCCTCTTCCTGGTCCTTTCCCACTTCCTCTTCATCTCTCATCCCTATTATTTTGATGACGGGAATGATTGAAATTATTTCCCCTTTGATTCTAACTACTACTTGACTCATCATTCCTTTTCTAATCTTCATTTTGGCCTCCATAAGACCGTCCACCGAATCTTCCACCATGACCTCTTCCATCTTGCTTTCTTTCAAACTTCTTGTTCAACTTCTCTTTCACCCTTAAGGCAAACTAGTATGCCTCTTCAATGCTAGTCATTCTAACTAGACTAAACTCATCCTAAATACTTGGCCACAATCTATAAAGATAATGGGCAATTTTTTCCTTCTCAGGTTCTGCATGACCTATCCTAATGAGGAATCGATAGAAGTATACTCCTGCACAGATTTTCCTGCTTGTTTCAACCCTTGCGTTTTCCTCAGCAGATCAAGCTCATAATCAATGGGAATGAACTGTCTCTTCAACTTCTCCACCATTCGGTCCCATCTTGTGATTTTCTCCTTTTCTCTTCTATTCCTCTCCAACTGAATCTCCTGCCACCAAATTTTTGCATGGCCCTTCATTTTGGCCTTCACGAATTTGACCTGATCTAGATCCTTGACATCTTAATACTCAAAATATTCTTCTAGATCATTGATCCAGTCGATCAACTCCTCTGGGTTAAGATTTCTCAAAAAATGTGGGAACTTCAATATTGGGTCTCTTTCTAATCTTGGAAATGGCCCTCAAAAGCCTATCATGTTCAGGATCTCTAGGCACTTCTAGTGCTTCCTAGTCACCTTGTCCTTCTTCTTCAAATTCCTCTTCACTTTTATCTTTAACCGCAATATTCATTCCTATACGCAGCTCCTCTTGCAATGCTTGCACTTGTCTCTGGAGGACTCTAAAACCCTCTTCTGTCACACCTGCAACTCTCCCACCATGGTTCCTTCATGGAGGTATTTTTTGGCGAACCCACAACCACATTCCTGGTGCAAACTGCCTCACAGTCGGTGATCTGTCTACACACTCAGGAACTCATACTCTGATACCACTTGATGAAGGGTTGTCCCCTTATTAACACAAACACACAACAAAATCAAGAATAACAAGATTTGCAAAGATAGGAAATGGGCTTTCTATGCTTTCTATTGTCCACAATGAAATGAAATTATAATATTATGAAATATAACATGCACTTTCAGAAATTCAACATGCACAACCACATGGGCATTTTATTATAATATTCTGCAAGTCAGAGCCACTAGATGCATAGCCCATAACTGCCCTAGAAAACCCTATGGGCCTTCAATATATAGGCAATTTTAACCGCCCAAGAAGATTCTAGAAATCAAACCCTAAATTTTGAGGTAGACCATCCTAAGATATTATTATTCATTTTTATTACATTAGAATAGGCCCAAACAACTTCGGAACCCAAAAAGAAAATTTGAAGAAACTTTAACTTTTTCAAGTTCGGGTAGCGCAACTTCTGTAGACCATAACTCATCAACCATTGACTCAATGGGCTTTCGTAACGCTTGACTCATGCAATCTCTAGTCAACCAAAGTTTTGACCCCATTCAGAGCCTCTAAAGCCTTCAAAATTGAGTTTGAAGTTTTTGTACCCTACTGCCAATACCAAAAATATTCAACATCTACAAAACTAGACTTGATCTGGCAATGAAACTTTACTGGCAGGCTGATACAATCAAAGTGAACCTCTAGGGAAGAAAATAGAACATTCTAAGCTCAAATGAAAAACTTACTAAAAATAGTAACTTTCTAGAAATAGCAGCTCTACACAAAATAACCCTTATTTAAATGAAACTAGAAAATATTTTTGGGTGATGTAAGATTGCTCTTACACCTAGGATTCTCCTGCATCAATTTTCCTATCGGAGCAAGGCTCCCCTTCCTCACTCGAATGATAATCTAGGGCGGAAGATTCCCAGATCATGAAAGACTAGAAGGGCCAAAGCTAGTACATCCCACTCATGGTGCCCTCCTCCTACTTTGCGTCCCTCCTAGAATTATCATTCCAATAAGTTTCATCTACTCTAAAATGTTGAGGAAGGTTCCCTAAAACCAGCTTCGAGAGAGGCTCTCACTACTAAAATAAATTTTCAAGGAAACCCTAAAGGATTTAAAGATGTTTATCTCAATAAAAATGACAGAAGGGTTTTCCCTTCAACGGTCAGATGACATTGAAATCAAAGGGATACAAGTTTTTCCAAGGGTCATAAGACAGATACTAAACCCATGACGGTTGATAAAATCATAAGTTTAGGGAAAAATCCTCCTGCCCTAAATTCTGAAGATAAAATCACCACTGAAATCAATAATGATACCATGGATGTAATGCATAGACACTGCAGGACCTATGGGATCTTCGCTAGATGGTATGGCTTTGGGTCCTCTGGTGAAGTGGTAGCCGATTGGTTTCAAGAGAATTTTAAAGGCTAGGTAGGTATAACTGTGTTACCTGAGGATTTCTTTTTATTGATTGTTATAGCGCTAATCTGAAAAATTCTTTTCTCTTTGGTAAATCCCCTCAATATTTGGGGCACGATTTTAAATTCTTAGATTGCACCCAGAATTTTAATCCCCAAGATCTGAAATCTTTTAAGATAGATAGATAGATTATGCTTCATAATCTCCCAATTGAATTAATGGATAAGGAAATTATTAAGAAGATAGGTAATCAATCGGGGGATTTGGTAGGATTTGAGGAAAATATATTATCATACTCTAACTATGTGATATTAGTTAAAATGGATATTAATATCAACTCTCTAAAATGTATAGAACAAAGAACAAAGAACACTTCTTATAATATCAAACTAGAATTTTATAAAGGCTCCGTTAAAAATAAAATTAATCTAGATCTTTGTATGGACATTTCCCTAACAAAGATTCCTTCCCTGGCTAAGACAATCAATATTAGGCTCAATCATCTTATGGGAGGATTTGTTGTTGATAATATCAATCCTCTAAGTTGCGTCTGAGTGAAATAAGTGTAGAAGATGGAGAGATTATAGAAACTATGGATGTGAGCAATAAGGATGTCTATCTCCATAGGGCCCTTGTAGAAAACAAAAGTAAGGAATTATATATGGTGAAGGGAGTTAATGGAATAAACAAGGAAGTTAAGATGGAAATGATAATAAAGGTAAAGAGGAAAGTAATACCATGGTAGGTGTGATGGAATCTAGGGATCATTTGGAGCAAGTTGGAGACGGGAGTTCTCTGATAATCTCAGAGGAGCAAGAGAACATCTTGGAGATTGTTCTTAGACATTCTCCTGGTATTGTGAGATGTATGGAGGAAGGAACTCATAATAATATTGAGAAGGAGGTAGCACTGGAGAATGCAGACAAAGTGGAAGGAGAGGTGAATATTCTTGTGAACTATCTCTGTAATGAAGTCATCGAGGACCTTATTGAGAAATTTGTGGACGAAATAGCTAACGAGGAGGAATTATCTCTACAAAAAAATGGATGCTTATGGAAAAGGTCTTTGGATTGGATAATCTTCCTCCAAGACATGAGACAGAGGAGATACCGAAAGATCTAAACGAAATAGAAGGTAAGGAAGAAGCTGAGATATTTGGTATTGCACGATGTGGGGAGGAAAAGAAAACTCCATACTGTGCTAAACAATGCAAGAAAAGAGGGAGGAAACCCTTATCTGAACTAAGGATCAAGGATAGATCTATTGAAGGTCAGACCAAGATCACACATATATTTTATGCAGGGAAGGGGAAGGTCCTTCCCAAGGAGCCATGAGGCTCCTAACATGGAATGTTAGAGGCATGAATGTCCCTAACAAGAAACACATCATTAATTTTTGCATATCTAACACTAACTCATATATTATTTTGGTCGAGGAAACAAAATTAAATAAGGAAGGGTTAGATATATTTAAGAAAATGATTGGTTTCAAGGATGTTGTTGGGTCAATGGATCATGGAGCTTCTGGAGGTTTGACTTTTATATGGAACCCACAGTCTGTTATGTTTACTATGGACGAATGCAAAAATAACTGGATGAGTGGTTGGGTAAAATGCATAAGGAGAAATCTTTGTTCCCTTATAGTAAATGTCTATGGACCTACCCAAGCCAAAGATTAAAAAACTAGTTTGAGATGAAATTGAACAGTATCCGAATTAGGTTCCTATCCAGATCTGTATCCTTGGAGGGGACTTCAATGCTATAAGTAGCCATTCAAAAAAATGGGGAGGATGCCAGAGAATTTCTTGAGAAAAATTGGATTTCTTAGAATGGATTAACAGAAATAACCTTCTAGAAATTAAAGTTTCAGAAAATGCTTTTACTTGGAATAATAGAAGGCAGGGTTTCAGAAATATTTTTTCTAAAAGAAAGTTTAGTAAATTTTTTGAACACCTTAGAGGCTGAAATTATGCCAATATTTGGGCCAGATCATCACCTGATACAACTTAAGATTGTGGAGGACATAGGACCCAAAAAATGCTCCTTTAAGTTTGAACAAATGTGGTTGAGAGATGAAAATGTGTTAAAATTAATAGAACAATGGTGGAAAGAGGGAAAAGTATCAAGCTCTAAGCTATATAAAGTAGTCAATAAACTAAAGATCATTAAACATGAGCTTCAAGAATGGAATAAGGTATACTTTGGCAATATTTTTTAGGCCAAAAGTGAAGCTGGAAGAGAATTTTGCTGAAGTGAACTCTACAATCATTGAAAAAGGTATGGATGAGCCCCTTTACTTGAAAGAAAAATAATTGTTGAGAAAATACGAGGATATACTAGCTAAAGAGGAAATTTTCTAGCGTAAAAAATCCAAAGAAACTTGGTTAGAGGTAGGAGATAAAAATACCAATTTCTTCCACATTAGCACTAAACTAAGAAGAGTAATCAATAGAATAACCAAAATAAGCTCAAGTAGTAGTAGAATCCTAGAAGATCCTCAAATGATTGTTGAAGATGCAGTTAGCTATTTTGAGAATACCCTTAATAATGAGAATGGTTCTAATCTAGCAGGATAGAAGGACATAATTAAAAATATTCCTAAACTAATAACACAGAGCCAAAATAAAGAATTGATGGCTAAATTTACTAAAGATGAAGTTGAAAAGGCCCTTATGCAAATGAACCCAGACAAGTCACCAGGACCAGATGGGTTCCCAGTTGGATTCTTCCAGAAATGTTGGCCCTTTATCGGAGATGAAGTTACTGAATCCCTAGAAGGATTTAGAAACTCTAATAGTATGCTTAAAGAAATTAATAACACCTTCCTAGAATTAATCCCTAAGAAGGACAAAGAAGTATGCTTGGATGATTTCAAACCGATAGAACTATGTAATACTATATATAATTTACTTACTAAGATTATAGCTAATAGAATACATAAATTACTCCCTTACGTAATCAGTGAGGAACAAACTGGCTTTGTTTATGGAAGATCCATTTATGATGGAGTAATAATTGCTCAAGAAGTGATCCACTCCATCCAAAAGCATGGAGAGCCTAGTATGCTTATAAAATTAGACATTAAAAATGTTTATGATAAGGTCGATTGGCGCTTCCTCTGTATGTTCCTAGAGGCTTTGTCCTTTGCCAAACACTGGATTAATTTGATCTTTGAATGCATCTCTTCTCCAAAAGTGTCTGTCTTAGTTAATGGTACCCCAGAAGGCTTTTTTAGAAAATCTAGAGGCTTGAGACAAGGGGACCCCATCTCTCCCTTTTTATTCATCAGTATGACATAATTTTTAGGTAGGGTGATCACTAGAGTAAGAGAGGAGAATAAAACTATAGGCATAAAATTACTAGTGAACTAGATCCTACCACACATCAACAATTTGTTGACGATACTATGCTTTATGGCAAAAGTTAAAAGTGCGAGACTATAGCCTAAAAGGGTATCCTAGAATCCTATTCTATTGCCTCGGGCCAAGAAATCAACCTCGAGAAATCAAAAATCTTATTCTTTAATATTGATGCCATATTGGAAAAAGAAATATGTCAGATCTTGAATTTCAAAAAAGGTGAGATGCCATGTAAATACCTTGGGATTCCTTTGGATAAAGGGAATAGTTCCTCTAAATTATGGGAATCTTTAATAGATAAAAATAATAAGAGGGTGGACTCGTGGAAAGGAAGATGACTCTCTTCTGCTAGGAGAGAAACCATGGTCAGATCTATTTTATTTGCAATTCCTATTTATCAGCTATCGTGCATCAATCTCCCAACGACCACTAAGGAAGGTTTAAATAGACATCTGAGAAATTTCTTTTGGCAGGGCACAGGAGAGGAAACAAAAATATCCCTAATGGCTTGGGATAAAGTTTGCAGACCAAAGGAGGAAGGTGGAGTTCGTATTAAGAATATTAAGGATCAGAGAAAAGCTTTAGAGGCTAAATTGGTTTGGAGAATGTATAGAAACCCACATCTTAAATGGGATAAGATCCTCTTTTATAAGTATCTCAAAAGTTGGGAACCTCTAGTATTTTCAGAGAAAAGTCCACACCTAGAGGATCATGCATTTGGAACTTTATGTTAGATTGTAGGAAGATTATTATAAACAAATTGACATGGAATTTAGGCAAGGGAGAGGAAAATTTATTATTGATGTAGGATCATCCTGGGTGTAAGAGCAATCTTGCATCACCCAAAAATATTTTCTGGTTTCTTTTCAATAAGGGCTATTTTGTGCATAATTTCTATTTTTGGAAAGTTACTATTTTTAGTAAGTTTTTTGTTTGAGCTCAGAATGTTCTATTTTATTCCCTAGAGGTTCACTTTGATTGTATCAACCTGTCAGTAAAGTTTCATTGCCAGATCAAGTCTACTTTTGTAGATATTGGATATTTTCAGTATTGGTAGCAAGGTACAGAAACTTCAAACTCAGTTTTGAAGGCTTTAGAGGCTCCAAATGGGGTCGAAACCTTGGCTAATTAGAGTTTACATGAGATGATTGTTGTAGAGAAATTTGTGGCATTTTTGAAATGGGGTTACGACGGCCCATCAGGTCAATGGTTGATGAGTTATGGTCTCCGCAAGTTGCGCTACCTGAACTTGAAAATGTTAAAGTTTCTTCAAATTTTCTTTTTGGGTTCCGAAGTTGTTTGGGCCTACTCTAATGTAACAAAAATGAATAATAATATCTTAGGGATGGTTGGCCTCAACTTTAGAGTTTAATTTCTAGAATCTTCTTGGGCGGTTAAAATTGCCTATATATTGAAGGCCTGTAGGGTTATCTAGGGCAGTTCTGGGTAATGCAGTTAGTGGCTCTGGCTTGCAGATTATTGTAATAAAATGCCCATGTGGTTGTGCATGTTTCATTTTTGAAGGTGCATGTTATATTTCAGAATATTGTAATTTCATTTCATGTTGGATAATAGGAAGCCTATTTCCCTGTCTTTGCAAATCTTGTTATTCTTGATTTTGTTGTGTGTTTGTGTTAATAAGGGGAGCACACTTCATTTATATTGAAGTGGAAGAGGGTGATTTCTCTAGAGGTTGGAAATGGAGATCCCTGCAAAACATTGATATCCCAGCTCATGAAAAATCAGAGTTAGAAAGGATCCTAGGTAGAAGGAAACCAAATTTCCTCCTAGGGAAAGTTATCTTGGTTTGGGATGGATCGAAGACTGGGGAATATAACACTAAGGATGGGTATAAGATCCTTACTACTAATCAGCTAAGACCACATACAACTATCCCCTTGGATTTATATTGGGATAAATAATGTTTGCCAAAGGCATGTATGTTTACATGGTTGTTTATGCATCACAAGATTCTTACGGATGATAGGTTTAGGAAGATGGGGTTTAAGAAGATGGGTTTTGAGGGACCAAGTAGATGTCCTCTTTTGAAGAAGAGGAGGAGGATACAAATCATATACTTTTGAATTGTAAATTTTTGAACCAATGTTGGCAATGGCTAAGAGGTAAACTTGGATGAAGCTTTGCCTTCCCTAGAACCCTTTTAGGAATGTTTTGGTCATGACCGATCATTAGGAAACAATGTCTATATGGTGGACTCTTTGAAATGGCTCCCTCGACTATTATTTGGGAATTATGGAAAGAGACAAATAGGCGGCTATTTAAGGAAAATAAAATGGACTAGAAACAACTTATAAACAAAATAGAGACCTCCATTATTGAAAACTTGAACAACAAAATTATGAATCAACAAAATAAGGAAGTTGTGATGTCCTACTGGGATGAGAAGATGCGTGGAAGATGGGTTGGTCTTAAAATTACCCGTTATGTAGGCACAGGGGCTAAAGAAAATGAGTAGAAAATGGCAAAATATCTTTGGCAGCCCCCTAAAAAAGGATGGGTAAAGCTGAACTTTGATGGTGCCTCTACAGGTAATCCTAGGAAAGCAGGGATTGGATGTTGTCTACATAATAAGGATGGTATAGAAGTCGCTAGACTAGTATTCCCTATTGGAGATGAGACAAAAAACACGGTAGAACTGATTGCCCTTGTAGAAGGACTTCTGGTAAGTAAGACGATGGGGATTGAGAAGTTAGCTATAGAAGGGGACTCAACTATTATTATTAATTCCCTAAGGAAAGGATCTACACCCAACTAGAAGCTAAATGCCTCCTTAGCTATAGCCCTACACCTTACTCAATATTTTAGGAAGATTACCATCAACCATATATAGAGATGGTAATACCATAGAAGATGGGATCACTATAAGATAATTATCTCAACTTGATGCATTTCATCAGAAATAGGCATAATTTTTTATTGCCCCGGTTCTTCTCTACTCTCCCTCTGGGATATTAGTGACCCTTAATCTTAATATATATGTAATTTTATATAATTATTTACTTTAGTATTATTATAGTAATATATAGGTTTGTATATCGACTTATACTTTCTTTGGTATTTTTTGCACTATTACTTATTTGATATATATATCCACACACACACACACACATATTATGCCTTTTGTCTTTTGATATATATATATATATATATATATATATTTACCACTATATTGATTTAACACTACCTCATATCTTTATGTGTATGTGTGTGTATATATATATGTATGTATATACATATACATATAGACATATATATATACATACATATATACATATATACATACATACGTACATATATGTATGTGTGTGTGTGTGTGTATTATTGTGTCTCCATTCCTATCCTTTTGCTATGCTACATTTAGATACATGCACTAGTTTATTTGTATAATCTCATTGATATACTGACGAAGGATGAGATTGGTGATATCATCTCTGCCCACTCATGGCACGATATAAAATTGCATCATCATTAACTTCCCATCACCATTTATGATTATAGCTAGTGCCCTAAAGGATGTTTCGATTTCATTCTTTTGGAATAAGGAAATAGTACTTGTAAATATTTTATGTTCCTATAATTGTTAATAGCAAAGATTGAACTTTTTAATCAATGTAAGAAATTTTCTCTCCAAGTGACGAAATGAGTCTTTTCAATCATGGAAAATGCAAGGCATTTAATAGAGCGTCTTGGGAATCATTCTAGCCACCATAATTACCTTTAATTCCCTATAATAAATACATATCCTTTATCCCATCTTCTCTCCAGGATCGTCAACATTCTGGCTTTCTCTTCTCTGTTATTTAGGCAGGCGTTCATGGATACTTTGATAACACTTGGGGGACAAAATCAGTTGGTGTCCTTTGACAAAGGGGTGATGATAGATAGAATTAGGAAGATTGTTGATGTCAAGAATAGAGTTATCTGGAGGGCAATTTTTAGGATCTTAGATGACCAATTTGTGAACTACAAAGACAGGTTTAGGGCTAACCCGAATATTCTGGCAATGATCATCATCATTGCAACACATATTTATAACAATTGTGCTAACATTGCTAGTCTATGCCATGAGGTTTTCATAGAAGAAATTTTAGACGACTTGGATAGGGTTATGGTTAATATCAGGGATGATCTTACTATCCCCCACCCTGGCAACTATGATATACTTATAATTAGGAATAATTTGGTTCCCACTCACCCTATTCTCTTCTCAGAGGATTGGATGGATTTTGGGCTCAACAACCCGTTATAGTTAGGAATTTGGATTTTCTCATGCATTTCTTCCATATTCGAACACCTACAAATGATAATTGAATGGAGGACTACATTGTTGTTGACGGAGTGGAGGAGGACATTACCCATGAAGAAGACATAGAAGCTCTGTGTCAAGTCATCCAACGATATCCATAAGGAGATCATTTTGGGACCATTTTGGTATTGTCGATCCTTCTAGCAAAATATTTTATAAACAATACTCTATACTTATTGACAGTAATGCTCTAGTACTCCATCGTAATTTTTGAATGCTTAGAGTTCAATACTCATTAGGGTAATTTTGATTAAATTTTCACTTGGTTGGTTAAACTTTAACACTCTACATGGGTTTTTACTATATATATATATATATATAATACTTTAGTTAATATAGATGAAGGATGCTTGTCATCTTCATAAAATAGGCTTTCTGCGGATACAATTTTAGGCTTATCTATGGAGTATATGATAAAGTTTTAATTTATTGCTTATTCCCACATGAATCAATGTTTGAACTTTTCCTACTTTTAATCCCGTGTGTGTGTGTGTGTGTGTGTCTATATATGTACACACACACACACACATATATCTGTGTGTGTGTGTGTGTGTAGGTTTTGATTTTTCTAATCATACTCTCAAATATCTTATGCTCTTCTGCTTGTTTCTCTTATTTTACACTTACACACGCATGTGTGTGTGTGTGTGTGTGTGTGTGTGTGTGTGTGTATCACTTGTATGTATCTAGTTGTTGTTGGATGATAGTCGTTCTGTTTATATTTCCTTGTGTTTATATTTATGTTTGTTTCTACTAGATTGTTATGTTGATTGAAAAGATAGGAGGTTTATCTGGGTGGAATGTCTGCTTAATCTATGGCTTTTAGATTTAGTTTTATCTATATGGAATTACTTCCATCTTGGTTATAATGTTAAATTTTGTGATTAATAAAATCACATGGGTATGGATTTTCTCATGATGGCTCCGACTGAAGGCTCTAAACTTTCGAAACAAGTTGAAGGGTACATGTGTGTTAACCTGTCATTTTATCCCTCCTGTGCTATGTTTCATTAGAAATGTTAAGTGGTGAATTAACTAAACTATGCATTGTCTTAGTAAGAAATGTTTAACGCGATCATTATCCCCTTACTACTTTACAGTGATTCTACTCAAATAGGGTACAATGAGAAATAAGGGAACATCTTTTCATTCATATTTGATAACTAACTTGGTTACTAATCAGAACTTAAATGGCTTGGCTTACCGATAATGATATATTTCAGCTAATGGTGAGAGAAAGTGTGCATAGATATGATTTATGTCTTATACAAGTATTAGATGGCTCTCTAATAAGACTGCCTACAAAAGAATTCAACAGATAATTGGGCGAGTTACGGGTACAGAGGAAGAGGTCAGTGCAACTAAAGGACACGATTATGTTGTAGGGATTTTCTATGCAAGGAGATCTTCTCATTCATACCAATCTACTTTGGGATCCAATGTATATATAGATGCCATTGGCATCATTTTGTAAACAAGGATGAAATGTTCCTATATGTCATGTATTCACAAGCAAGATGATTGTATAATTTCTAAATTAAAAATTCCATTTGGCTCTAGACCTGAGGTTTTCTCCGCCCGACTCTTTCCTATTGGTGCCCCTAGTGAGTCGGGTTGTATATATAGGTTCAAAATTAATAAAAATTATTTGGTTGCGGTCATTTACCTATCAAAAAATAAATTATATATATACGTTATTTGTATATAAAAAATCATTTGTTAATATTGAAATTCATCTTCTAATTAATGTTACAATTTTAAATTTATCAATTTTAACAATTTTTTTAAATTTCTTTTTACTTTATTTTTTACTTTATTTGAAGTGTTCTTTTAGTTATTTAATTTTATTGATTTAATAATTTAACTATGTTTATGCTTATTTTTATAAGTATTTTTATTTGTTAATATTTAATCTATCTTTTAATTAATATTAATATTATTTCAAATTTTTAGGTAAATATTTCAATTTTAATAAATAAAGACTTAAACTATTTTTTATTTACTCATTTATTGACTTACTAAGATTATTTTATATTATATTTTAAATTGTAGTTTTTATTGATATTTTAGTTTTGGTATACTCCAACTTTTGATTTGGTTTATTCTACTTAAGTTTTCAAAAAAAAAAATTGATCGGTAATATGGATTTTATTAATATTAGAAAGAGATTACACCAACGCCATTCATGGCTATGGTATTACATTCTTGCAAACTTACAATTTCATTTTTATTTTCACCCCTCTGAAATGCCCCTAGCTATACCTATTGGAGACAATATTATTCATTACATAGTTCGACTATACAAAACCTCAAAAAATCAAAACATCAAAAAAGCCCCATCGGCCCCAACTTCATTTGAACCACTTCGCTGCCTCCTCCTTGGTGAAGTTTCTGAAGGCACCTCGATCATCCACCAAGTCGCCGACTCGAGAGTGACCCATTCCGCCACCACTTGTGTCGCCACCATTCACCTCATGGGCCCTGTATTCTACCCTTGCAGCTTTTCCTTGCCTTGTCACACTTAGCTACCTGTGAACCTGTGGTCTTCCATCATCCCGCACCACTGCACTTGACTTGATGGGAGTGCATTTCTGCTTCCTCCTAGAACCCTAGTCGTCTTCCCACACCTCCTTCTTCCATTTTTCAAACACTGCCTTCAAGGCAATCCATCCACGATGGGCTCGGACCAAATGGACATCCTTTGGACTGGCAGAGGACCAAATTACTAAGGGTTGCAACTCTCGACGCCCGTGGCCAACCATCTAAATGGAAGCATTTCCCATATGCAGTCCCACACCAACCTCTGCCCTCTGCAAGACCTCTTCAATCCATTTAATCGTCATACACTGCCTAACCACCGCTCTCACCTCATCATTTGACGTCGCCACCATTAGTCCCAGAGCCACAAACATCGATGAGATGTCTAGATTTGTGCGGGGTTTCCACCACTCTTTAAGGTAGTGTTCCCCAGAAATGCTGCAAATCTCTGCCCAGAAATCTTCCCCATCTTCTATGAAGACATTTCCCAGTCGTTTCACCGTGATGGTCCAACAAACGTCAGGATTTGTCTCTTAATGCTGAGTGAGAAATTGGCCTCCATTACTCTACTATTCCTGCTCTGCGATTTATGCTCTCAGATTTTAATGACAATGTATCTTTTCATTCATTTCACTCGAATTAATAGGCTTCCGAAGTCTCTAGGCTCACACCTATTGATGTCATCATTTAGCCATCCCATCTTTTGACCTCTCATTACTCCATTATGTACTACCCCTTACTTCACATGTAATTGAATCCTCAGGTGGCAAAATATTGCATCATGCCACCTTCATTCCCATACGCAAATTGCTCCACATCATGCCTCCTCCATTCTCCTACGGAAATTGATCCATGTTCTCATTGGTAAATGCGACTCTACTTTCCAATACTGGTTTTCAAGGCTTGGGTCTTTGCTATAGTCGATTGTCCTCCAGTTCATGCTATCACTCTTTACCATTCATGATCACTACTAGGGTCGGGTCCTCAGATCTTCAAAGAGATCAAATTTGTTTTCTAGTGATCCATCGACACCCACATTTGAGAGTTTGTATGCCATGTCATTTTCTGCTCTTGGCACATGTGAGACCTTAAAGTCATCAAATTTGACAATCAGGTCCCAGATCCTTCTAATATGTTTGTTCAAGTACCAAGTATCCATGTGTCCTTTGGCTATACCATTCACAACTAGGAGTGAATCCCCTTCCAGGTGAATTCTCCTAAATCCTAGTCTTTTCGCCATCAAAATTGCCTCTACTGCTGCCAGACACTCAATCTCATTGTTTGTTCCGTCTCTCAGCCATTTAGCTCCCCGTGCTAGAATTTCTCCTTTCTCATCATGTGCTATGAAGCCTATCCCAGAGACTCTCAGGTCGCCGCGTGAGGCACCATCAAAATTAATTTTGACCCATCTAGGGGATGGGGTTTTCCAAACACTCGGTCTAGGTCTCTGTCCATCCGCCAAAGGTTGTACCCTCTCAAGCCCATTATCAGGCCAAGTTTTCAAATTATTATTATTATTATTATTATTATTATTATTTACAAAATTAAATATAATATATAAGTTAAGATGCAATTTTTTTTAATTTTATAAATTATTTTTCTTCATTCTTATTGGTTAAAAAGTGTTTGTGTTATAGGGACACATTTTTAGGCTTTCAACACTATTTTTTGGGTTGCTATTTTCATAATAAAAAATGTGATCCTATCCAAAATCTTTTCTCCATAGTTAAAAATTATTTTTCTTTCTTTTTACGTTATCATTTCATTTTTTCAATATTATTTTATTTTTTAATGCAATTTTGGACACTATAATAAAAATATATTATATTCATATAATATTATTTTATATAACTATTACAAATATATTATTTAATAAATTATATTAAATTAGTTAATAATGAACTTAAATTTATATAATTTTATTATAATTATAACGAGATAAATTTTGATTAGATTTTTTAAAAGTATATATTTTAAGTCTATTATTTATTTATATTATATGATAATATAAAACATAAACTTAAATTAATTTATATATTAGATATCATTTTAATATATTTTATATAAATAAATATATAAGTTAATATAATAACTCTCTCTCTCTCTCTCTCTCTCTCTCTCTCTCTCTCTCTCTCTCACACACACACACACACACACACACACACACATTATATCTATATTTTCCCCTCTCCCCTCTTGCTCTATCTTCGTCTCTAACTCTATCTTCATCTCTCCCTTGCTATATCTACACATGTCTCAGTTTCTCTCCCCCTTTCCCTCTTCCTATGTCTCTATATCTATATGCCTTGGTCTCTTTACCTCTATCTCTGTATCCTTATCTCTCCATCTCTCTTCATCCCTATATTTATTTTTCCCTGTACTTCTATATATAACCTCTCTCTCTCTCTCTCTCTCTCTCTCTCTCTCTCTCTCTCTCTC
>MU224030.1:105833-120309 GCA_018584345.1 Thuja plicata | reverse complement strand
CTCTCTCTCTCTCTCTCTCTCACACACACACACACACACACACACACATCATTTATCTCTCGCTTATCTATTTTCTTTGTAGTTGACTTACCACATTGATTTCCCTCCCTTCCTCTCTATCTCTCTTACTCATATAAACACACACTCCATGTTTCTCCCTCCTTATCTAGACCTTTGTTTATATATGTCTTCTTCTATTTATCTCTCCCCCTCTCACTCCATTTATCTTTCTCTATTATATATATCACCTTCTTTCTCTTTCACTCTTGCACGCTCTATCTCTATCTCCCCACCTCTTCCTCCCCCTCTCTAAATTTTCCCCTCACTCCTCTCTATGTATCTTTCTATCCATGTATTTCTCAGCCTCTCTCCTACTGTCCCTCTATATCTTTCCATATTTTTTCTTTCTCTTCAGCTATATTTTTCAATCTCTACTTCATTTTGTTTTGTTTATCTCTCACTCTCTCTCTTTCCCATCTTTATATCTCCTTATATCTTTGTCTCCCTATCACTCTATCTTACCATTTATATATCTCATTATTTGTCTCTCTCCCTCTTTATTTATCTCTCTCTATATCTTATTCTCTATCTCTCCCTCTGCATCTTCCCTCCCTCCGTCTATCAATCCCTTTGACAATATAGACTAATTATCTTCCTTATTAAGACGTTTTATATCATTTGTACTTCAATCCCAAATGGATGAATAGTTAATTTGAAGCTATCACTTCTCCATTTAAACCTTTCTTACACAAACATAATCATTTGGTAAATGACCTTTCACTTGACCTCATGCAATACGTATTTAAATATATAGAAGAAGTAAAGCATTTCTTTCTCATTGACTTCTCATACCTCTTAGATATATCCATTGCACACTAAGATACAATTATTAGTAATAAAAAATTAAAATTACATACTTTTAAATTAATACAAAGAGACTATAATGATCAACACATGCATTCATTTGCACGCAAATCATCAATCAAATCTTCAAATTTAAAACTAATAATTTATTTTTATGTAACTTTCCAATGATTGCCCTGCCTTGCCTTAATCCTATGAAGTCAACAACATCGACCCCACTTTATAAAATGAACCTCGAAAATTAGCTGTTCTATTACTAAATGAAATTTTGTACGCAAATAAATCCGAGTCGTCAGAATTTTACTTCAATTCATATTCTAGAATTGACGTTTTGTATATGTGGAATGGTTATCCATACACGTTCGCTACTTGCCTTCACTTTGGCAGCTTCTGCGTGGGCTTCTTCATAACCACAAGAGGAGACTCAAAAAGTTTTCATTCATTTATGTCGAACATATTCTTGAGTGAGAAAGGTATCCTTTACCTTCACAACCACCTACCAAGTATTACGTAGAGTGGAGAAGGAAGTACACAAAAGAAGATTTCCATCGAGATTTTTGATCTCCTCTTTCTTTTTAAATTTTAAACTTTATGTAAATATTAATTAATAATATTTTAAAAATTATATTAATTGTCAATGGGTCTTTTGTCTGGTGGTGAAGTTGTTTGGTTCTTATTGAGCCCACGAGGGATCAAGTCTTGTTGCATGCAAAGACTCCAACATCATAAGGGATGAAGTAGGGATCGCCCCAGACGGATTTTGGCGGAATGGATACCCCTCATTCCTCGGCTCTTAGCCAAAGAGATTTTGAATATATCTAACAAAAAAAATTAAATTAATTAGAAAAATGAAAGGTTTGATCATCTAGTTATTGAGAAAGTTAAGGTGTATGTTTAAATAAACTATTGTGCATCTTTATACTTTAAATCTTTAATTTTATACGCATATAATAAATGTATAGTTTTAGCATGTATTTTTTAATAATAGTTGATCTTAGTTATCAATCTTTAATTATAATAGGATTGACTCATTCTTTAGGTTTATGCGTTTTCAAATCATGTCACGCATATAGTTATATCTTTAGATAGAATTGCACCTATAGCTTAGTCATCCCATTTTGAATTTTAAATTTCTTATTTTTCTAAACTAGCTTTCTAGGAATGTTATTGTTACTAGTTGGCTTGCACAAAAAAACTCTTATGTATCACGAACTTGTATTTAAGGAAACCATTCATTTTCATTTTAATTGTAAAGAAATATCGAGAGGCAATATCCTCCATCCACGTTTAGAAGATCAATCGAAGCCAAGCCTCAACTTTGTCTCAAATTAGTCTTAATTATGTTAACATTCTTTATTTTATATATTTTCAATCTTGATACTATTAAATCACTAAGGTTTCCACCTGTGCTGGGCTCTTAAGTCATCAACCTAGTGAAATGTGGGATGGTCTCACGACAAAGTGTGAGCATTGATGATTAATAGCAACCTCCGGAGAGGGTTGGTTCCTTTGAAGCTCATCTTATCTACTTCAATATGTTGAAAGTATTGTAGGAAAGGTGCAGAAAGATAATTTAACTGGAAAAACTATCTTCTAATAGGGCGATGCACTAGATTAATTTCAAATCTATATGTTGCTTTAGACATACAATATGATCAATAAAGTGAGCCATGACATACACAATTTAACATCTCATATGTCTTTCTGATAGTGTT
Organism: Thuja plicata; assembly: GCA_018584345.1. Taxonomy (NCBI): domain Eukaryota; kingdom Viridiplantae; phylum Streptophyta; class Pinopsida; order Cupressales; family Cupressaceae; genus Thuja; species Thuja plicata. Next base: position 117,730 of record MU224030.1, on the reverse strand, counting down.
TCATAACTAGACTCAATATGTCAAGGGCAATGTTTAGAAGGATGTAGAAATGTTGTCATAACATAAGCTCTACCATTAGTTGGTTAAACGCAAATTATGACCTACAATGGTGCATAGAGGTAATGAGAACATGACAAAAATCAAATAGGAAATAACTTCACCATAAGATTTACATCAACTATCTTAAGTGTTTTGCATAATAAGCAATGGTGGGAAAGTAAGCAAAATGTATTTTATTGATCAAAAGGTTCAAAAGAATGACTGCAAGTTTGAAAAAAAATTCTATGAGTTACAATGGCATTATATGACCATGGAAGAAGCGCCTTCAGATTACAAACAAAGCCTACAAAAGAAAGAACTCTATTAAAAAAAAATGAAAACCAGATTTACTATTTGGCTACAAGAATTTCCTAAAGCTTTGCAACATGTGCTGAGGGAAAAACATGATAAATGTTTGCGTGCATTCGCTTGGTCAAACTTTCTCCTTTGGCACTGGAAGAGTCTTTATCCTTTCTTTTAATGATGACTTCTTCAAGGTGGTATTGGGATGATTTTGGTTGACTTTTCAATTCAAAAACATAAAGGTGTTCCTTGAATAGTTGTCCTTTATCTCCTACATAGATGTAGAGTGTTTAAAACTACTTGTAGTGTTGTCATAGGTTCTTTCCAACTGCTCCTTATTACTATCTAACTATCCTTTACTAAATTACATAAAAGTAGGGCATGCATAGTAATAGTTCAATTTGAAATTCCTCATTGAGTGTGTAGGACACAACAACTTCATTATGACAATCAATTCTTTATTTTTACCGATTGAGAATGTCATGGAGCAGACTTTCTAGGAACAAGTCATTTTTATGACCATCTATGAGCTTTCTTTCCTTCATTTTTAGTGATAATGGATGCGAGTTCAATAGTAAGTACTATCCATTTTGTTTTACACTCCAAGCTACCATAGAAGAATTCTCACATCTCTTTGCCCTGGTAACTTGCCAAGTGATCTTCTTCCTATCACTCACCTTATAATCCCCCAAAAAATAGGGTTGTAGAAACAATGAGTCGTACATTAATGGAAAGAGTTAAAAGCATGCTAAGTAGGCTTAAGCTAGAATAATTCTATTATGCAAAATTTTTTGGTACTATTGGCTATTAATTAATAGATCTCCTTGTAAAGCTCTTATCATTAAAACACCTTATAAAATGTGGTTAGGTAAAAATCTTTCAATTTCACATTTAAGGGTCTTTGGTTGTGAGACTTTTGTACATGCGCCTCAAAAAACTAATCTAAATTGGATCTTGAATCTCATAAACATATCTCTGTAGGATGTGGTGAGAATGTAAAAGGTTATAAGCTTTGAAATCCTCTAACCCATTAAATGATCTTTTATAGAGAGATTTTTGTGGAATTTATTGTTGACTCATGTGAATAAAAACCATAGGAAATGTCAAAGACAGTGCATTTTGAAACTGAATAGGAAGATGTACACGTGAAAGAATAGAGAGATGGGCAAGAAGATGGAGAAGAAGAAGAGAGTTCAAGTGAAATTTGCAAAGTTTCAATTGTGAGAGAAGAATTTGATCATAATGAAGAGCATGTGGAAGAATTTTTTACTCTCCATTTGAGAAGGTCTGCAAGACAACAAGATCTGGTTGATAGGTATAGCCCACCAAATTTCTATTCTATGTTTATTTTACTAATTACCAATAGTGAACCTAGATCTTTCAAGGAGGCTCTTTATTTAGAGGAAAGTAAATCTTGGATGTAGGTCATACATGAGGAAATGATGGCTTGGGATAGTTGTGACACTTTTGGTCTTGTTAGTTTGCCCAACGAAAAAAAGCCCATTGGATGCAAGTGGGTATTTAAGAATAAGTCTAGTACAAATAGCCAGTTATAGTGGTACAAGGCCAGACTGGTGGCCAAGGGCCACTCCTAGAGAGAGGGAGTTGATTTCGATGAAATATTCTCTCTTGTTGCTAAGCTAACCTATTTTAGATTCTTACAATCTATTGCTATTGCTTGTGATTTTGAAATTGAGCGAATCAGTCATGTTAAAACTACTTTGTTACATGGATATCTTGAAGAAGATATTTATATGTGACAACTTGACCATTTTGTTGTGAAGGGAAAAGAAATTTATTTTTTTAGGTTAAAGTGGTCATTGTATGGATTGAAACAACCACTTAAGATGTTATACCCAAAATTTGATGTATTTACGTTAAATTTGGGTTATGTTAGAAGTGAAGAGGATCACTATATTAGTGTATTTTATGTTAATGACATGTTTTTATCATTGAAAATAAGGTGATGATTAGAGAGCTCAAAACTTAGCTTTTAGCTCATTTGATATGAGGGATTTGGGGCTACTAGACATGTAAACTAGTAAGAATTCCTTTTCTAGTTTGTACTAAGTTAAGTTCAGACATGTGTCCTCATTCTAATGATGATATTGAAGAGATGTTTAATGTGTTAGGAATAGTCCCAAGAGATAACTGAGAGGGGGGGTGGGGGGGTGAATAAGTTATCTACAAGATTCAATTCTTTATTCAATTAAGTACATAATAACATTAACTATAAACACAATAAGATAACACATAATAAAACCACAATTTTGGTTACAGGGAAACCCAAAATAGGTAAAAACCTCAGTGGGAATTAGCACCCACAAAGAACTGTACTAGTGTATAATGATTTTTGTTAGAAGATCTTACAACCCTGTTAGGAGTTGATCTTTACAATGCAATAAGTATAGAGACCTAGTCAAAGGTCGGACCCTGTTAGGAGTCTTTTACAAATAACCCTGTTAGGGGTGAGGACACACTATCCGAGAGCACACTACTCAAATAATGAAGGCTGCAACCTTCTGCAAAACAAATATACACTATATCTGATAATTGAATTGTTTAAGTAGACCTGTTGTCTTGATCAGTTCTATTGAATTGTATACACTCTCTGCTTCTTCCCATAGATCTTCAACTAATGAATGATGTGGCTTTACTGTCCCAAAACATCAGACATTCTGCTCTATTCTTTTTCGATATCTTTTTCTCCTATTCTTCTTGGCGATCACAAATGAACTGCTATAAGTATCTTCTTCCAAAGATAAGATTACGTCAGTTTTATGAAACTCTTCAACTTCTTTGTTGGCTGAACTAAGAACGCAACATAATTAGAATCGTGCAACTCAAGATGAGTAGATGCGTCACTTCACACAGTCGGCTCCACCAAATTAACTCAAACTTCACTCGCGTGATGAAACACATTAAGCGCTCTTAACCAAACATTCTGAACTCTCAACTGAACATGAATCCAAACACACATATCCCAAAGATAGGTGCAACTGAAGAAAACATGAAATTACTGACGGCTCTTAATAAACAATCTTCTGAAATTGTAACTAGCAAACAGATCAACACAACTCAACTTGAACTGCACAACTGAACCTGCGTGTACGAACATAGCATAATGAATATGTCTACAACATAAAAATAATCATGCAAGGCTCCAACATGTCCATACATAGGATTACATACAGAACGTTGTTGTATACTATATGTTGTCATCAATGATAAACATACAGTCAACTATTTGCACAAAGGCAAATCTCCAACAATCTCCCCCTTTGACATTGATGGCAACATATGATATGAAAACATCATCAATCCAAAAGTATCCTCTTTCTTTTTACAATCTTCTCAGTATCCTCATCACAAACTCATCTTAACTGTTGCAACTCCTTATACTACTTTTGATTTTTCATGACTGTGTACTCCCCCATACTTTATACTCCCCCTTACTATATACTCCCCCTTTGACATCAATGGCAAAGGGTGCCAAATACAAATAAGCATAGGTACTACTCCTGAAGTAGAGTAGTCAATCATTCATTAGTCACCAAAGACTGATGCACTTGCTGCAAATTCTAATCAGACTCAGGAAAGGGAATTACTCCCAGCTTCTCCATGAGATACTCAAAAGTATCTTTTGATAAAGGCTTCGTAAATATGTCTGCCATCTATTCTTTGGTGCTCATATAATCCAACTTCACTTCTTTTTCTGCAACTTTTTCTCTTAGAAAATGATATTTTATTTCTATGTGTTTTGTCTTTGCATGCATCACAAGGTTCTTTGACATATTGATAGTGCTAGTGTTGTCACAATGAATAATAATAGGATAATCAATCTGAATTCCAAAGTTTTTAATCATCTACTTGATCCAAACAATTGTGGAACAATTTAATGCTACTACTACATACACAGCTTCTACTATTGAATGATAAATACAGTTTTGCTTCTTGCTTGTCCAAGTAACCAACCTGTCTCCAAGAAATACTGCTCCTCCTGAGGTACTCTTTCTATCATCAACACAACCTGCCCAATCTACATCTGTATACACATGAAGTTCTACATTTTTTGAGTTAGGATACCATAAACCATAGTCTATAGTCCCCTTTAAGTATTTGAATATTCTTTTTATAGCCATTAAGTGATTTTGTTTAGGTTCAGCTGCAAATCTTCCAACAATGCCAACTACATTAGAAATATCATGTCTAGATTGAGTGAGCTATATGAGTTTTCCAATTATAGACTTGTATAGTGTTATGTCAACTTCTGTAGAATCATCATTTTTAGAAAGCTTGCTTCCTGTTATCATGGGGGTGCATACTGGCTTGCAATCTTCCATCTTGAATTTCTTCAATATCTCCTTCACATACTTAGACTGATTTATGAATATACCTATGTCTGTCTGTAGTACATTTAATCCCAAAAAGTATTTTATGGGTCCAATCATGCTCATTTCAAACTCCCTGTGCATCTCTTTAGCAAATTCTGCACTAAGCTTGTCATTACCACCGAAAATAATGTCATCAACAAAAATAGCAACAAGTAATAATCCTTCAGGTGTCTCTCTTATGAATAAGTTACAATTTGTTGCTCCTTTCTTGAATCCAATCTTAGTTAAGTATCCATCCAGTCTTTCATACCATGCTCTAGGGGCTTTCTTGAGTCCATAGAGGGCTTTCTTCAGTCTGTATACCATGTCAAGTTTGTCTGATAAATTAAATCCTTTAGGAAGTTCTATGTAGAATTCTTCCTTCAAGTCACCATTCAAAAACGCTGACTTGACATCCATCTGATATACCTTAAAGTTCTTGAATGTTGCATAGGCTAAAAATAATTTAATAGCTTCCAGTCTTCTCACAGGGGCAAATGTATCAGAGTATTCAATTCCTTGTCTCTACGCATATCCTTTACATACCAGTCTTACTTTGTTTCTTACCACTGTATCATCTTCATTCATTTTGTTTCTGAATATCCACTTGGTTCCAATCACATTTTTGTCACAAGGTCTAGGGACCAATTCCCATTCTTCTTGCATTGCATTATGCCAATCTAAATCATTACAAGCATCTTCAACACTTAAAGGTTCAATTTGTGAAAGTAAACATACCTCTTCATCAACTGTTAAACCTGTTGCTTTAGATCTTGTCAAAACTTTACTTCTTTGATCTCCAATGATATCTTCTTTTGAATGGTATCTAGATGTGTACTTTGGAATTTTAGGTGTGACACTCTCATCTGTAATCTATGATTCCTCTTCACTCGGTTCAGGGTTATTGCATGATACATCAATACAGTCAAAAATTTCTTCAATAACTGTTTCTTTACTGATAGGTCTAGGTTCATCTTCAATCATAGGTGCATAATCATAGTATCTCTCTTGAATCATGAACTTCTCATCAATCTTCACATGTGCACTTTCAATGATTTTCTTCAATCTCAAATTAAAACATCTGTAAGCTTTGCTTTTAGTAGAGTAACCAAGAAAGACACCTTCATCGCTTCTAGCATAAATCTTACCAACACCATCATCTCTCTTGATGTAACACTTGCTTCCAAAGATTCTGAATTATTTTACTGTAGGTACATTACCAAACCAAATTTCATGAGGTGTCTTGTCTACGCTTGGCCTTAGTTGAATTCTGTTGATAGTATAGACTGTTGTATTGACTGCTTCTCTCCAATATGTGTGTGCAACTTTTCTTTCAATCATGATAGTGTGCGTTGTGTCAAGTATGATCCTATTTCTCCTTTCTGCAACTTCATTCTGCTGAGGGGTTCTAGGTGCACTTAGTTGTCTTTTGATCCCATGTTCTTCGCAGTACTCATAAAACTTGTCAAAGGTGAATTCTCCTCCTCTATCAGATCTCATACACTTTATCTTTAATCCAAACTCATTTTCAACTTTAGCTTTGAATATTTTGAACTTCTCAAAAGCTTCATATTTATCTTTCAAGAATGCAGCCCACATCATTTTGGAAAAATCATCAACAAACAAAATAAAATACCTTTCACCATAGTATGATCTTGTTTGAGTAGGCCCACATAAGTCTGTATGCACTAGATCCATTTTTTTCTCTGCGGAGTTCTGTTTGCTTCTGAATGAGTTCCTCACATGCTTTCCCATCACACATTCCCTACACATAGTATCAACTCGTATTTCAATACTAGGAAGGTCTCTTACTGCCTTTACATTTCTTATCTTTACTATGTTGTCAAAATTGATATGACAAAGTCTTTTGTGCCATAACCAACTGTCATCCACTTTTGCAACAAAACAACTTACTTCTGAGTTGAGCTGAAAGACATTACCTTTATTCTTTGAACCTAATGCAATCATATCTCCTTCTTTGTTATTAATGGTGCGCTTGTTTTTTTTGAATTCCAACTGATATCCTTCGTCAAGCAACTATCCAACACTCAGTAAGTTATGATGTAAACCATCAACATACAGAACATCATCAGTTTTGTTCTTTCCATCTAAAGTAATAACTCCTCTACCTATGATAGGCTTAGGAGTGTTATCTCCAAATCTAACCATGCCACCTTTGTACTTATCCAAATGTACAAATCTATCTTTGTCTCCTATCATGTGATGTGAACACCCGCTGTCAATGATCCAGTCTGTTCTGATGTTTGCTTGGGAAACTAATGCCAATTCTTGTGCTTTCTTTTCATCTTCAATGTCCATTTCATCAAACATTTTTTCAATATATTCAATTGCAATGAATCCAATTTCATCTTCTCCTGAATCATCATCTGTCACTCCATCTTCAACATAGTAGCACTCCTTTATATATTTAGGCTTGTAATCTATTCTGAACTTCTTGACTCTTGTAGAGCACTTGGATGAAAAATGACCAACTTTGTTACATGAAAAGCATTTGAATGGTAGTTGTCCTTCATATTTTCCTTTTCCTTTTCTTTCTTTCTTAGAGATCATAGCAATGATTTCTTCTAGTTCTTTATCCTCTTCTTCTTTATCAAAATTACCAGAATTGCCCAAAGATTTCTTACCATGGACTATGACTTTGAAGGTTGTTTCAATTTTAGGTTATGTCTTCAATCTTGATATCTCAAATGCTGAAATTTTGTTGATCAAGGTTTCTCTCTTGAAGTCTTTTGAAAATTGCATAGTCTCATCTAAGATGTTTATCTTGCTCTCATAATCTTCTGTCAGTGTAGTCATCAATTTATCCATTATGTCTTCCTCTGAAATTTCTCCACCATTGTTTCTGATTCCTGAAACTGCTGAACATTAATCCTCTAATTGTAAGCTTTGATGTTTTCTTTAGGTAGCATCTCTAAATTTTTGTATCTCTTCTTTCATGTCTTTCTACGCGCATTATTTGCTTGGATGTCTCCTTCAAACATGTCTTCTAGGTACTTCCATATTGAATAGGCTTTATCTGCTTTCTTAATCTCAAAAAATTCACTGTCAGATAAGGCACTTATAAGGGCTTCTTTGGCATTTGTATTTTGGGTGAATACCTCCTTTTGTTTAATAGTAGAATCTTTCTCTACAAGATCTTTCAAAGTAGGAACATCAATTGCTTGGGTAGTTGCCTCATAGATCTCAAAACCAACGCACTATAGGTGTGTTATCATTTTGTTCTTCCTGTCAAGGTAGTTCTCTCCATCAAACTTAGGACTCTCTTTTCTGAAGTATGCCATCTGATCTACCTTAAGTTGTTAAGCTTTCTCTCCAAGGCACTTTTCTCTGATACCAATTGTTATGAATAGTCCCAAGAGATAACTGAGAGGGGGGGTGAATCAATTATCTACAAGATTAAATTCTTGATTCAATTAAGTACAGAATAACATTAACCATAAACACAATAAGATAACATAGATAATAACACCACAATTTTGGTTACAGGGAAACCCAAAATAGGTAAAAACCCTGGTGGGAATTAGCACCCACAAAGAACTATACTAGTGTATAATAATCCTTGTTAGAAAATCTTACAACCCTGTTAGGAGTTGATCTTTACAATGCAATAAGTACATAGACCTGGTCAAAGGTTGGACCCTATTAGGAGTCTTTTACAAATAATCATGTTAGGGGTGAGGACACACTGTCCAAGAGCACACTGCTCAAATGATGAAGGCTGAAACCTTCTGCAAAATAGATATACACTATATCTGATAATGGAACTATTTAAGTAGACCTACTTTCTTGATCAATTCCAGTTAATTGTATACACTCTCTGCTTCTTCACATAGATCTTTAACTGATGAATGATGTGGCTTTACTGTCCCAAAACATCAGACATTATGCTCTATTCTTTTTCGATATCTTTTTCTCCTATTCTTCTTGGCGATCACAAATGAATTGCTATAAGTATCTTCTTCCAAAGATAAGATTACGTCAGCAGTAGGAAACTCTTCAACAACTTCCTTGTCGGCTAAACTAAGCACACAACATAATTAGAACTGTGCAACTCAAGATAAGTAGACTCATCGCTTCACACAGTCGACTTCACCAAATTAACTCAAACTTCACTCACATGATGAAACACGTTAAGCACTCTTAACCAAACATTCTGAATTCTCAACTGAACATGAATCCAAACACGCATATCCCAAAGATAGGCACAACTGAAGAAAACATGAAATTACTGATGGCTCTTAATAAACAATCTTCTGAAACTATAACTGGAAAACATATCAACATAACTCAACTTGAACTACACAACTAAATCTGCGTGTATGAACATAGCATAATGAATATGTCTACAACATAAAAATAACCACGCAAGGCTCCAACATGTCCATGCATAAGATTACATACAAAATAGTGTTGTATACTATATGTTGTCATCAATGACAAACATACAGTCAACTATTTGCACAAAGGCAAATCTTCAACATAATGTTCCTTATGCTAGAGTATCTTTGGTAGTTCAATGTATGTCATACTTTGTATTAGAGCAGATATAGCCCAAGAAGTGGGAGTTCTAAGAAAATTTATGTATAACCTAGGTAAAGAGCATTGGAATTTTGTTAAAAGGGTAATGTAGGTACTTTTGATTGTTTTTTTAGTTTATTATGGTACTAATGATGTGGATAAGTCATTGGACATATAGGCTTTTGTTGAAGCAGATTGGGTAGGTAATCTAGACAGGTCCACTATTGGTTATGTGTTTACTTTGTTTAGAGGTGCAATAAGTTGGATGAGTAAAATAAAACTTATAGTCACATTATCCACCACTATAATAGAGTATATGATTGCTACACATGCATCTAAGGAGGCATTTTGGTTATAGATACATGGTAATGAAATTGGTTTTGATTGCAAGACAATGATGATTGGATATAATAGTCAAAGAGATATATGTTTGGCTAAACATCCTATATATCATTTTTGTACTAAACATGTTGATGTTAAATATCATTTTGTGGGAGAGATTATTTAGAGTAGATAGGTCTTGATTGAAAAACTTTTTATATATTCTCTCACAAATCCAATGACCATAGACAAGTTGTCTTGGTGCAAGAAGGCCATGTGCCTTGATTACTAAATTTATATTATGTATCTGTATGGAAAATTTTGTAATGTATCATGTCAAGTGGGAGAATATTAGGATTTACGTGTCATCAACCTTGTAAATCATTTACTTAATTATTTCCTAATATTATTTGTAATTTAATAATAAGAGTTATTTAACTAATAGTGGTAAAATAACTCATGTAAAGGCAGAGTTATAATTACTATTTATCCTCTGAGAAAATGAAAAAATAGATAGGCTTCCCATTTGGAATCTCTTATTTTGAGGTACTTGGATACTTCTAAGGAGTTGTGAGTACATGTATGATAATTATGACAATCATTATGAGTTCTTATGACAATCATTTATGATAAAGACTCCTATATTGGTCTAGGGGTTCCCAAATTAGCTTGATGTCATATCATAGTTGTAAGAAGCTTCATGAGAGGCTATTCTGGGAGTTTGGCATGAGTTTCTCCAAATGGTTTTTCCATTTATTATTTGGAGATACCACAGTGGTCTTCCTCCTCACAAGTTTCTCTAAATTAGAGCCTTGACCTAGAGATACTCATTTAGTCTTATTTAGTGTGCAGGCTAACAAAGTTCTACTTGATTTAATAGGGGTTTATAGAGAATTGTATTGTTTTTGTAATCTTCACTAGATTAGAATATACTTGTCTCTCTTCCTATGGTGGCGATTTTCCCCAAAAGGGTTTCTCCATGAAAATTTGGTGTTTCATGTGTAATGGTTTTCTTCTTGTTGTTTTGATTATGCAATCACTTTATTAAGGGTTAATTTTTAGTACTAGATTTGTGACAAATTTTGGTTTAAGTTCATACTGAAATATTTCTTCACCTTGTTTTACAACACGTCTCGTGATAATTTATCATCCAATAGTCATTTTTTAGTACCTCGCCGCCTATTATCTACCCAAATTGGTAATGAATATGAATAACTCTCCAACCTTAGATTCACTTATTTTTCCCTCACTATCACATTTCAAAATAGCCACTCTTATTCATATTCAACCTATTTTTCATTCTAACAATTTTCAAGCTTTGGTTGGCTTCCAACAAAATTCTTTGGTATTGTACTATTGATAACTCAAGCACTATTATAACTCTCTTAAAATTTTATTGTAACATTCAACAATCCAAAATTATGGACCTCTTTTCTTTTCCAAGCATTTGAGTTGATATTGTTTTGTTCATTATGCTCTTGCTTTCTCATTTAATTTGTTAATTACACTTTAATTCTTTGTTTCTTGCACTTGGTAGCTTAGGTTCCCTATTTCCTAATGGTTATCCCTGTACCCACTAGTTTTCACTTGTTATAGACATAGGTGTAACAATCATAGATTTTTTTACTTCCTTTATCTTCCTAGAAACTCTTGGGATAAAAGTTTGAAATTAGATAGGTGACTCCTCAACACCCCCAAAATCCTTGCTAGATGAAAATAGCTTCCATAAGAGAGAATAAAAATATAACTTACATAATATGCATTGATAAATAATACTTAACTATGAATAAAAATGTACAAGAGGCCTTGCTTATGTAGGCAAGGTATTGTATGCACCCTAAAATGGTCACCTAGACTTTGGGCCCCATTTATTATTTTATAAATTTATCAAATTTTTGAATCAATGATTTGGAACATTTTCAATTCAAATCAATTTCCTTGATCAAATTATAATTAATTCAATTATTTCAATATTTCCTAAGGTTTGATCATTTTTATTTAATTAAAAGATTTAATCTCCCTTTTAATTAAATAAAATTCTTCTTATTTAATTAAAAGATTTAATCTCCCTTTTAATTAAATAAAATTTCTCTTATTTAATTAAATTCAAATTCCTCCCATTTAATTAAATAAAATTCTTCCAATTTATTTAATTATAAAGAAAACCCCTCTTTTAATTAAATAAATAAAAATCTCCACTTAAAGCACTTTATTTGATGGAAAAGGCAATAAATTAAATAAAAATTAAATAAAAATCCCTTTTTCTTCACATCTTTCTAAGTGGTGGGTTTTTGCCTCTTAATCATAGCCTTTGATTTTTGC
>MU224030.1:86573-96928 GCA_018584345.1 Thuja plicata | reverse complement strand
GCAGGTTTGGAGAGCAATTTTGGAGGAGAATTTGAGCACTCAAGCTCTCTTTTTGTTTTCTTTATTCTTGCATTTCATGGCTCCTCATATAGATTAGAATCATGTTTATTCCCATAGATTAGATTTGTATTCATATTTCATTTCATAGACTACTATGCATTGTTATCATATAGAGTAGATTTCATTTTTATGCATTTGAATCTCTCGTTTCATGGTGCATTTGCAATAGACACAACTAGGTCAATCTGAGGGCCTTCATTTTACATTTTTACACATCTATGACTAGAGTGCTATGGATCGATATTTGAGGCCTCATTCTTGAGCAACCTTGAATGGAATGATTCATAGAAGTGTGACAACATTTATGCACACAGGTATGAGGTAGGATTGTTAGCGAGAAATATAAGGGATACCAACTAGAGTTATATTCCCAAAAGATCTATTTTGTTGTTGCCTTTTAACCATAGACTTAGTCCGTTGAGGATACAAAGAAAGTATTCCAAAACCTATTTAAGTTGTAAAATAGAATGAAAGGTCCGAAATACATATTATGCTCAAAATTAGATGTATTTTTATTTGTATATAAATACAAAAGCGTTACATTCCTTATATCTTTTCTCTATAATATCTCTATATTTTCTATAGATCTACCACCTTATTCTAGTGAATAGATCTGTCTCTTATACGTGTATCTCCTAAAGGGGATGTAACATTTAGGTAGTAACCCTAAAGTATATCCTATCTTGTAAAGTACATATTTCAAAACTTTATTTCTATTTTATAATTACATATCTATTGAATAGTAGTTGTATACTATTTCATTGCCAACATCATCCCCACATAAAAAATTTAACTTGTTCTCAAGTCAACTTGCTTGTAGAACAATATTTGTATAGATGGTCTAAATGGATTTAAATTTATCATCCAACTACTTATTCATCCTTTGCAGTCTCTTGATATAAATATCTAACTACACTAGTTGGGTCTCTACTTCTAAGAGTGAGTTATGGATTTGGATGTTCCAGAGGAATTCCTATGTATCATGGATGAGACCAATAATGTGGGCCAACCAAAGATTGATAAAATCCCTCCATTGTCAAAATATTCTTTGGGCTTTATCATACCGGTCTTGAACCTATAGGTGTTGATCATGAAGTTCCTCTAATTTTATTCATTTTGTCCCATTGGTATCCTTCAATGCATCATACTATTGTATTTTTGCAGAATTTTCACATCTATCTGCTCCATCTATATTTTTATGGGGTTCAAAACATTCAACCATTATAGGTAGTATTTATATAACTAATTGGTCTCCACCTTGATACTTTTTGTGGTGGTAAGTTGGACTTCTAAAGTGGTTTGTTTGGTGGCTCACTCGTGTCTTACCTTGTGCCCCTTTGTTTGTTTGCACTCATATACTTCCTTGTTAAGATTAATTGTTTGCGGGTTTATATCCTAAAGGAATTAATCTATTATTATCCTTAAGTGTATCAAAGTTGGTTTAGAGGGACATGTGTGTGGTCTCCTTGGTTACTTCTACCTTCTTCATTTTTTGCATATGTTCTTTTATAAAATCTCCCTAGGATCATTATTGTAAAATCCCCCTAATTGAAATTTCTAGAGGGGGGAGATGTCACTAATACCCACTTGGTTTCCATCCACTAAGATTTGTATTATGTGAGTGGAAACTTTATCTATTGTTGTGTTTGGGACAAATATTTTTGGATAGGATCCATTGTGGAGGTATGAAATGAGGATGTAATAAAATTTGATGACCAAATATCGATTTGGGGAGGTGGAGAAGTTATTGGTGCTTTAGTTTTCTTCTTCTTCTCATCTTCATGTTGTTGGTCATAGTATTTAGTAGTGGCCTTTGAAATTTCCATCTATATTTTTTTAATCATCTTTGGTTATCTAGCATTAGTTTATCAATCCCCTAAATGGTCTAAAGTTCTATGTTCTGATTCTCATTGAATCTTTGTAGCTGCAGAGGTGTGGGGTCTACGCCAATGGTTTGTAAAGTAATATACTTTATTTTTCCCTCCTCCTACCATTCTTTTACTCTTTCATCCATTAGGGGTGTTGCCAGAGGCCCTAGTATGATCCAAATAGAGCCCTCCAGCATATATTTATGTTTTTTCGTGAACTAGACCAGAGTACTCTTGTTTGTTAAGGGAATGCTATTTTATGTCTCTAAGGTCTTGGAAATGATTAGAGAGGCAAAGAGTGCTTGACATAATTGGTCCTTATCTAGAAGAGGAACTTGTTGGGTTTTTGGCATTGATATAGGGAGTTCTCCTTCCACCACTTCTTTTTCCTGGTCCAGGTATCTTCTTTGTGCTCATCTAAATCATATCTCATGCTTCCTTATTTTATGGCTCTATCTTCTCCAAGGTGGTTTCCAATATTCTTTTTATTGGTCGAATTTTTATGGCTTTGGTAGGTATTGTTTGGGTATTGGGGTCTACAACTAATTGGATCTAATTTTTGGTGTAGGCTCGGTCTCTAGCTCTCTTTGTTCCTCTATTTGTGATTTTCCCTTATTATCCATCTTAGTTGCAATATTTTCCTTTTCTAATGAGTTAAAGAATTCTTTCATCGTTTGGTTTCTTAGTGCCTTGGGATCCTTAGGCAACTCTAGGAGGCCTTGTGCATATGAGTCGATCTCTTCATCTAAAAATTTATAGGGAAATGAGAATCCAGGACATCTAAGGCTCAATGAAATCCATGATGATGAAGTTTTTATCAAACTGGAATACAATTTTGTCTATATACTTCAACATAGTTCGATTGGATATTTGAGATTGGTCTTACATCCTCTTTTGGAAGTCCTTGAAGAACCCTCCAAAAATTGAAATATATGCATTTGGAGATGGGAAGCCTCGGGTATAGTCTTGTAACTTTTCTGGCACTTTTATGTCTATTTCTCATACCTTTCTGGCATGGTGGGGTAGTTCCCTCATTGAACAAAATGTGAGGCAAATTAGTAGGTTGTTATACCATAATGGATAGTCATTTTTGTTTGGTCTGGGCAACATTCCCCAATAGCTATATTTTCAATACTTCACATAATTCAATGTATTTCCCTTCTATAAACATTAGGTAGGTTGTGTGTATTTCTACCACCATGGAAGATCCCTCCTAATTTATGATATAAACCTTACATATGATCAATTTTGTGGCATAAAGCACACCTTTGTGTATACTGCTTCTTATGGTGAGGCTTTTGTCATAAAATATTTCCCTAGTGAGTTTCTCTACTTTAGTATTCCTCATGTCTTTTTTAGGTGGAATAGCCCCTTCTATCTTCATTATAGTGACAACATAAATGGATTCCTCAATGATACAGTATGGTTGGTCCAGCTACCAAAATTTGTGCAATTCCTTCTCCATTGTGAAGTCTAGGTAGTCATTGATTACTTCAAACTTATTTTCCATGATCCTTATGTTTTATGTCTTGTATTGATTTGTGCCTTTCTTTAGTAATTTTTTCCTTATATCCTTAAAACATGTATGGCCAACATACCTGAGAAGCAAATGCATGTACTTTTGGATAACTTTTGTATATGTCACATCACCTAGTACCTATGAGAAAGCTCCCTCTCATTTTGTTTATATCGTCTTATCGATTAATTTTGTGTATTTTGGATGTGGTAGAGATCTAAATAGTGGTATCCATGGTGATAGATTATGGCGTGAGTGAGGGTATATTTGTTAATGGTTTGAGAATATGAGCATTGTGAGTTGTGTAGGCATAAGTAATTAGCTCGAGGGCATGATAGAAGCTAAAAGAGACAAGTGATTAAATGAGTGGGATGAGGGTCTTTTATACATTTTCTTTTGGTGGTCCCACTAAATAATGTAGTTGTTGCATATTATTTTAGCCCTTTTCTGCCCTTTTTTTGGTTATATTTTTTCTAGCCACTAACATCCACTTTTCCTACGCATTTATGATACATTATGCTACATTGTATTACTATACGTTATAAAGGTTATAATTTATGTCATCTCACTCTTCTAATGTCATCTTCGCTTAGGGTTTTGTTCCACTATCAGGGTTTTTAAGGTCGGGATATTATTTTTCATTGAATTAGTATGCTCTGTATTTTGTTTAGATATGGATACTTGGATGTATATATTATTGATTGCTCAAAATCGCCAAGGTCTGGTGTATTGTTGCTTAGTGAGCGTGTAGGTTGATTTCTTGTGTAATTTGAATGAAGGATACTTTTGGTTTCTTCTATGTGTAGGGATGGGTTTTGTTTGTATTGAAAATGATCTCTAGAATCCATATACCCTTTGAGATGGCGGTCTAGGCTCACTTTGCATCCATTCTTTTAAGACTTCTTCAATTTTTATAGCTCTAATTTGCCTTTGATATTTGGATTTTCTTCTTCTTTCCAATCCAAAAGCTTAGAAATGGAGTAAAGGTTCTTCACATCTTCCCTTAATTGTTGTTTTTTTATTTCTTCAATATAACTTTTGTGATCCGATTCTATTGGGGGATTCAAACTATTTTGGTATCATCAAGGGAAATGATATCTTCTCTTTCTAAGAGTATACAATTCCATTTGCATTCACAAACTATTTTAGACCAAGTAAGGCCTAGGATTTATTGAAGGGTTCTTTCATCTAAACTACCTTTAAATCAACACATTGTTTGATACATTTGATGTTTACCTCCAAATTATTCCATGTGCATAGGGTATCCATTCAAGAACCGTTAGACAAACTTATTTATAAGAATGTTCTCACCAATTTTTACCTTCCTAGCTTCTCCCACATTATCGATGGTATGATTTCCAGATGTGATCCTAAGTCTACCATTATGTATTTAACCATATGATCATTTAGCTTTGTAAGGGGCATTTTTTCTAGTTTTAGTCACCTGACAATTGGTTTGCTTGTTTTTACTAATTTTACTAATTGCCCTACTATTTCCATTCAACCATAAAATCTTTCTATCTGGCCATAGTACCTAAATATTTTAAGGTTTTGACTTCCTCCTCTATAAAGTAACTCACTTATTCTTGTATTTTCTATATTACTGTTTATTTTGGTTTCTCTACAATTTTCTCATGTTTTCTTTTATTTGGCTTGAACTATGACAAATTTTCTTCTTCTTCTTCATCCTCTTAATTGTCATATTCCTCTTCAAATACTTCCTCTACTAGTTCTTTCTTCCTTTTTATTTTGGTGTTTTTCCATTGTTTAGTTAGGACATTAGCTTCCTTTTGTTTATATTTCTCTTATTCTTCTCTATAAGTAGTCCTTCTATTAAGTTATTGTGTTTTGATGTATCTACGATACATGCATCCATTCTATGACATCCCTTGACTTCTTTTTATAATCCTTTGGATTACCCTTTCCTCTCTTTTCACCTAATAACTCAAGGATTTTTGAGTGTTTCCTTGATTTAAATATGTATTTCTATGTTTTACATATGAACATTGTATGATTCTCCTGGCCAAAAAATGTGCATTTATGCTTCTTTTTAGACCAAAATTATGATGTATAGAATTTGAGTTTCCCATAGATAAAATAGGTAGTATCATCCATTCTTCTATTACCCCAGCCTCTTCTATAATTAGATTTTTAATTCTCATCCAAATAGTATTGATTGTTCAACATTGCACAAACACTTCGATTGTCCTGCCAAGGTAGGATCTAGTAGCCTACCTCATCTCTTTCCTCCCTATTGTATCTATGACTTGAAGAACATTGACTTAATCCATGAAGTATTAGAGGTATATACTTAGGAAAATCTTATGTTAATTGTAAATCCCATTCTTGATAGATGAAACAATACATAGAGTTTGACTTTACTGTCTTCACTACTACTAAGGTTATTTTTGTTGTCTTTCAAGAATTAATTCTATATGCATCCTTATTGGTTATAATAGATACACCATATTCTCTTCAATTGTTTGTGTTTTGTAGCCCTAATTTCCTATTGTATCATGAGCCTTTATACCTTCTCCTACAAGTCCTCTAGAATCTCAACATTATAGTCTTTTCCCGGTCTCCTCCATGGTTGGGAATGTATTTAGTAAGCCATAGTTATCAAGTCGACATACTTGTTAAACTCGCTTCCATCCAATTTTATTTTGATCTCTTTATGTAATTTAGATATAAACCATTCAATTTTTTATTTTTCTATCAATGGCTCCTCTGACTTCCTACATAGTCCTTGCGCTGGTTTCTCATATTTATTGCACTTTCTATAGGGGTTGTTAATGTCTAAAAATCTATTTAAAATTTCCCTTTACTATTGTAGTATCAAAAATTACACGTATATTCTTCATTAAATGATGTCTCTATCTTAGCTTAGAAAAACCATGTAAGCCTCTACATCCCTTCATTCGCTTTGTTATTTTCCCATCTAAATTCTTGATCACACGAATTGTTTGATTTAGGACCCATGCACACCATTAAGACATCTAGATAATGCACATTTTTCTCATAAATTTATAAACCTGTAGGTGGTTGTTGAGATGTTAGGACTACCACCCTTGAAGTATAACACCTCTCACCACTATCCACCAATGTCAAGAATCAGTAGAACTTCTTAAAGATTCATCTTAGAACTTAATTTTTCTCTCTCTTAGCATTTTTGGATATTTATGGACAATCTTACAACTTATCCATGTTTTCTTAAGGTTCTTCTTTAACAATGGTCTCTATACTAGGTTCTTAGATAACACTTCACAACATTTTGGCACTCACACATTGCAACTTCATTACCTTTATCATAATCTTACCTCCATCCCATTGAGATTTAGCTTTGTGGCTTATAAGAGGAGTCTCCTCATCTCATTCCATTTCATTTTTCTCTAGCATATCATATTATCTTGATCACTTTCTTGTTATGTTTTTTATTATCATTTTTCTATCATCTTCAAGTTATCTATCATTGACTTCTATCTATCTATTTGGCTACTATAGAGGTGGAAACATCATAACATGGACTTGACTAAGGTAGGTCTCTAAACACCCCCAACATTTTTCCTTTCTTTATTATGTGCAAGTTTTAGAGAAGGAGTAGAACCTCTTGGGATTCTTCTACCTGCTTTGTTGTAAGCTCTTTCTTTCCCTTATTTTGTCTTGTTATAATAATATCTATAGTGTAGTTGTACTCTTCACTTCCTATTACTATATTCATTTTATTCTCTATCCAGTTAGATTATTGTCTTGAACCATTATGTGTTGGTCTCTATACTCTGTCCATATAGGATGTACTCACATCGTGTCATAGTCTGATATCTGTGTTGTAGTCCCATGCTCACCTAAAATCTACGACAACAAGCTCACAAAATTGGGTAGTTAGTCTTAGCAATTACTCTTTTTGTTTCCAGTAAACAAAATTATTATATCTATTGGTATGATCTAGTTATTTCAGTTTCTTTATTTTGCATTTAATTTCCTTAAATCTTAAGTTCTATTTTATCGATTAGGGTCCTTTAAACCTTAAGTTCTATTTTATATTTTATTAAGGACCCCCAAAAGTCTAGTAATATGTCCTTATATATAAAAAATCCAATCTTTCAAGGTGATCCCAATACGAAGTGTTCTACAACTTTAGTGGTGTTAGTTCCAAATACTAGAGTCTTGACAACTGTGTCCATTTCTTGTGAGTTTATTCTGGGATTATGTGTTGCTCTAAACATGGTTTCCAGTCTATTTTCTAGTTTTTGTATTTATGATTTCTTCTCCCTCTTGATATTATTCTAAGGTTTTGACTCCATGTTCTTATCTCTTGTGTATTTTATATAAAAGTAATCTTCGTCTAGCATCTCACTTCAAGGAATTTCTTGGTACCTATTTTATTTTTATTTCTCTTGCTTCTATTCTCTTTTCTATGTTGATTCTTCTATCACAATTCTTCTACTTTTAGACCTTTGGGAAATGGGTCCTAGTTTGGGGGTTGTGACTCTTTGAAACTTCTCTTTTTACTTTAGTTTGTACACAAAAATTTATTTGGCCGCATTTCTATATTTAATTATTGATTAGCCCCATCTCTCTTATTTTCTTCCTTTATTAATTTTATTATACTCATATTAACTTGTCCCACCAAGTATTCATTATTTATAGGTAGGATTTTGTCTGGAGTTTGTAGGAACTTCTTAAACCTATCGTCCAAATTGATCGTAATGTTATAGATGGTCGTCCGGGTTTTAGAGTTTGTGAAAAATTGAGGTAGGGTGGGAGTCTCATTGTCACTGATTTTCCCTAACAATATTCTTTCTTTTCCATATTGGTCTAAAGTATTCTTTATAGTGCTTAATGATTTCCCCACTTCACTCAGACATGAACTTGTATTTTCAAGGGTATTGTCCCCTCTGTTTCTAGTCCTCTCCTTTCTAGTTGCACCCACAATGGTGCACTCAACAACACCTTCATTAGTGTGCTCCAATATTGTCTTTGTTGCTAACTCTATTATTCTTCTATGTCATTCTTCTCTTTCCAAATTCTATCCTTGTCTTGTATCCATTTCATTAGAGATGACCATTTATCCTTTCTTTTCTAGCATAATTTTTTATTTGGTCTCTCTTGTGTTCTTTTAGCCACCTTTTTCCATGGGTGTTTAATATTTGGGATGGTATTAATCCTATATTATTTCCCAAGGTGGCTATCCAATTAGTTATGGTAACAATCACATCTCTTCATAGACCTCTCTAGACCTTTCCCATTCTATTTTTCATCCCCCTCACACCTAACCCACCCTCATAGGGTAGACATTAAGAAGACAATATTTTGATCAATCACATCCTTCCTTTCATTTTTTCATTTTGTATGTTTGATTTAGTAATAGTTTAAAATTTAAAATTTCTCCTAGAAGAACCTTGACATAATCTAACCAAGGTTATAGAGCTGTGGAACTAATGTTGGAAACAAATTTGAGGGATACAAACCAAAGTTTAGTTCCCAAAAAATCTCTGCTATTGTAATCTTTTGACCCTAGACTCAGTCCTATTGGGGAAAAAGGAATGTATTGGATCATATCCAAGTTATAAATTAGAATGAAATGTCACAGATATAGATTATGCCCAAAATCAAATATATTTTAATTCATATATCAACACAAAACCATTACATTCCTTATATCCTTTGCATATCTCTTCTCTATATTATATCCATATCTTCTATCTATCACCTTGTTCAAGTGAATAGGTCTATCTTCTATACTTCTATCTGCAAAAAGGGATGGAGCCCTTAAATTGTAACCCTAAAGTATATCCTATCTTATAAAGTACATATTATGGAACCTTATTTCCATTTTATAATTACATATCTCTAGACTAGTGTTAATATATATTTTTTCAACCAACAAAGATTACATAAGATATTGACATTCATCTTAATCCTATGCAATGAAGCATCTACCCTTGATACAAATATTAATAGATGATGTAAATATTAAGTGCTAAGTGACTAAAAAGTTAATAATGTGACATGACCTTGTTATAAAAAACTTTTATAATTCTACCTAGGATTAAGTAAAATTAACTCATGTGCATGACATCCCACAAATAACTAGTTAGGAACAAACGACATTCACACCAACAATGTCCCATAAATGCAACTTAGGGATGAAATTATTTTGTAAATGATGCAAGATACAAATGAAAATGTAATACGAGTCTTGAAAACCAAGCCATGTTAGGCACCCATGTAAAAATGATATCTCACAAATGGAGAAACGGAGAAAACCAATGATAAACTATGACTTTTTCAAAATCACAAAGATAGAAACGTAACATGGATGTAGAAACTTCCAAATATGATGCATAACTAAAAACAAAGTAAAAAGGTCAAAATAACACCTTACCAAGTGATAGTATAATCAACTAATACTTCATAGTACCCATCAAGTGATATCTGAAATAAAATGTTTCTCGGGTTACAAAGGAAAAAAATACATAGATGGTTGTATTGAGATCATCAATACCTTTCCAATGCTTCTGGAATCACAAAAACTTTGAAATTAGGGAAAAGGTTATGAGCTCGAGAGCAAAAAATCAAGATTTGACTTTAGCTGATAAAAAATGCTATCAAATAACAATAATTGGAAAAACAATTTGTATCACTACAAAGTGAGCAAAACTAGCTTTTCCAATGATATCTCATTTCCAAAAAAATAAATTTATATGTCTAAGTTATGCTAGTTTTAGAAAAATGACCAATTTGAGCTATATAGGAGCCAAAAATTCTACTTTTCTCATATAAGGCTGTTAGAGTAATTTAGCAATTGCTCTTTAGTGCTTAAGTTTCACTTAGGCAGGTTCTTTAGTTTTAGGAAAGTTTCTATTTCCTAGCAGCTGCCCGTTTAGGGTTTCGACATCCTTTATAAGGAT
>MU224030.1:56040-67705 GCA_018584345.1 Thuja plicata | reverse complement strand
AAAAGGAAGCGTTTGTGGCTTCATTAGACATGATGAATATGAGAAGAAATTGGTGTATGAGTTGCAGATCCGTTCTTGGCATTAGAGGGCGTCTATCCTCTCTTGTGACATTCTAGATGTCATTCCCATGGGGTTTGGCCTTTGGAATCTATTGCTATCAGCTTCATTAACAGATAGATTGGGTGCATTTTCAGCTATAGGCAGATTGGGTGTTTCGTTCATATCTTCCTCTCTACTTGTCCGATACTTATGTTATTTTGAGGGAATGATTTCAAGAAGATATTGAACTGATTGAAGGCAGATTATAGCAGTACTATAGCGCAGCACTATTCATGTTACTGTAGCATGACACTATTCACGCCATTGTAGCGCAACACTATTCATAGGTACTATTCATGCCACTGTAGCAGCAGATTTTGTAAACATTTGAATGAAATATTATTCAATAATGCTGTAGTAATTCATGAGTTGATAACTTGCCATGTATTTGATTCTTATTGAGATAATATTTTACCAACAGTAGTCGGTTTCCAGTTTGCATATTATTGTAGTTTCCTTCTTGTTCATGTTGTGTGTTTTCAAATCTATGCCAAAACATAAACAAACAAACAAATGTCTCATTATCGGAAGTCATAAGGGGATTAAAACATTAAATGGAGAAATAAGGAGTTGGACGCAAATTGTTTGACTAAATTCCTATCAGCAGTGGGTTTGGTTTTTGGGCATTCTAGGGTGCTCATTACAGTTGGAAGAAAGAAGGTTGGTGCAGAATCAGATATGGAGGGACAAATGTCAATTAGGTTGATTTTAGGGTTTCCTTCTGCTATAAGTGCCTTTCTTCTCTTGTTCCAGGGGTTCCGGTTTCTCTGTGAAAATTCAAGGTAGGTTCCAAGTGTGGTTCCTTTGTAGATATTCCTCCTTTTCTCCGCATATAGGGTGTTCTTGATCTCTTTATGGTTTCAGAGAAGAGCATGAATTGTAATAGTTAGCTTTACGAATGAAACTTCAGTATTATCATATTGATATCAAGTTGTCTCCATTTTGCTTTCTGAATCACATAGATTAAGGCATCAAGGGTGTTTTGGTCTTGTGTATTGTAGATCTGCAATAGAGTTATTTAAAGGATAACTGTGATTTGAGATTTGTATTCAGATGTGTATGAGTTTGAGTATCAAGGATATTAAAAACTTGTCTTTCAATTGATGTTGATTAATGTATTGTCTATTCTAGGGTCTCTTCCAAGGGGAGGGTTAAATACTTTGAATAGGTAGTTGCATATTTGAACACACATGTGGATCCATAAGTAGAACTTGATTGACAAGGTATGTTTGATGTAAGGCATTAGACATATTAGACTGTGCTGATTTCTTTGTTCATATTCTTCTTTTGCATTGTTGTGCTTGACTCTGTTGCCCATTGGATAAGGCACTGGTCTATGAGGGATTTGGGGTATTTCAGAGATCCATTAATTCAAAACATCAAAGAATTTTTTTCCCTTCATGTTGATAGGAAAGAGTTAGAGTAGGTCTGGTTTTCATACATACTTTGTGCAGGTGGGATACTGCATAAGATTTGGTAAAAACATTGAGGTACATGTTACCTATAGGTTTGAAAGCTATTCCATGGTTATATATCTGCAAGCTATTGTTTGTCACAAGGGGTTATGTGTGTGCAGATAAGGTATACCCGCCTGAGTGATGTGGAGCTCAAAGTGAAGGAGGATTTACTCCTCGTTAATTGGACTTGTCTCTTGTCTGGACTTTCTGTTGAGGGTGTTGAGTTTGTATCCTAGGTTTTTAATCCCACAACCTGGTCTCAAAATCACATCTAGGAAAGGAGATTGCAAGAAAAAGATCCAACAGATCTCACTAAAGACACATTGCTAGAGGAGGAGGAAAACAACATGGCCAATATTGAGGGTGCTTGCATGAAGTGCAAGAAGATTGCTAGGGAGCTAGAAATGCTGAAAAACAAGGTCTTGAAGATGAAGAAGAAGTTGATAAGTGTCTCCAAATTTAGTCGGTGAGCTATGCACAATTTTACGACCTCACTCTGCCTCATGTAGAAAAATATCTTAGAAAAGGAAGCAAAGAAAGAGGGGTACTATAGCAAGGAACTCTTCAAGTTCCCAATAGAAGACTGGAGCCACATGCTCCATTAGCCTCCGTTTTGAACTTGCCGATTGTTGGTTCTGTTTTTTGCTGGTTATGTTTAGTTTACAGTTTAATACTATTAAGGCTTTTAGTAGCTCTCTGGATTTTACTGTAAAGACTTTATTAAGCTTTAGTAATATTATGATTTTTGATGTTAGTTGACTGTTAGTTGTGCCTATGATGATTTATTTACCTTCAAATTGCTTGTTTTACAAGGACAATACCTAATTTTGCTACTATTATTATCTAAAACATTATCTCCACCATTTTTTTACCTTGACAATAATCCTTTTCAAATACGACATAAATCCCATACATTAAGTGGAAGCATTAACATATTTCAACAATTTTTCTCCCTTATACATGAAAATCCTTTTCAAATAAAGACACGACTCCATCATATCGCATGGCATCAATGGTTCAGATTTCATCCCTAGTAATAATCAGGAATTTTTCAGAGACGATGACCAAATATCTTCTTTCCACAATTTGTATCGGACTTTAGAGGCTTTTCGCGATCTAAAAAGCCAATTCCCTCACGTACTTTTTATTTTCGTCCAACCCTATCATATTTATTCCAATCTCAAAACAATACAAAATAAAATAAAGAAATTCTAATCTCCAATCATGATATCTTTTCCACAACATAATACTCTTTTAAGCCAATAGAGGGCTTATCAACTGCCACGCTTATGCCTTCAAATTACGCCACGTGTCTTGTCTCAGGGCCCGTATACAACGCAATCATTGACCCCAGTACAAAGATACTCTTCGCCGTTTTCTAACATTTTACAGTGAGCAGTACAAGCTCTCTTTACCCGTCCCACGTGTTCTCTAAACTCTCGTGCCACGTGTCATAACTTTATTGGATTTTCCTTACGTGGCTCTGTCGGTATGGCCGTATTAGCAGGCAGCAATCAATTTTGGAACGGTGGTCCCCCAGGGAAGTCTGACGGAGTACATAAATTGAAATTAATAAATAATCTTACGTCCGGTAGGAAAAATGGTGACGGGGGTGAGCGGTCACGGCCACTGGCATCAGCCGGTGCCGTTTCATGGTTGTCGATTAATTGTATTAAAACTCAGGTTGTCTTTATTTGAAAAATTGTTCTTTATATATATATATTCTTATATATATGTCGATATTTTTTTGGGGGGGGTTTAATTTGTTCGCTGTGTCTCCCGCTCTCGTTTCAATGCAGCAAAGCGGAAAAATTGTGTATTCTTATGTGATTTGAGGTATGTGTGCTTTTATTGAAAATTTAGTAATCTATTTTGAATTTTGTTGAGGATTTTAGCGGCAAGAGTGAATAAATCTGTGCATACATTCATCGGAATCAGCTCTGAAGAGTATGCTACATGGAATATTTTTTTGCAGTCTCTGCATCTTTTTAAATGAAGTTTCGAATCTTTTAAATGGCTGCATATGGAACTTAGAGGTCATGTAATTTGACGGGTTTAAGATGTGTTCGAATGCTGAAAAGGACTCATAGACGCCAATCTCCTGTCTCTAGACGGACTTGTTTTGTTTTTCGATGAACTTCAAATCTCTTAAATAACTGCAAATGGAACGCAAGTTATGCGTGATTGAAGTATATACGATGCATCTGCTTACTGGAAACGATGGAAACCTGTCTTATTTTTACAGATTTTTCTTAAAAATATTTTTTTGGCAATCCACGGATATATTAATTCATGACAAGCTTTGAGGAGTATGTATTTCTTGGTGAGAAGAAAATTTTGAGTTTGTTTTTCTGAACTTTGAATATTTTAAATCAGTGCAAATGCAACATTTTTTTAATGTGTAATTTGACGTACTTATGATGTTTGAATACGGAAAATACGGAATACGATGCAAATCTGTGCTTATTTCACTTGAATCGAGTAAAATGGCTTCAAATTGACCATTCTTTTTGGTGTGTTATTTGAACGAGGGACAAAATAGCAAATTTATCTGAATTTAACAGATATTTTTGAGGACGCAGTTCGAATATTGTTGAATAGCGAGCAAGAATTAAATCGGTCTTATTATGCCGGTTTTTTAAGGGTGGGGAATGTAATGGCCGAAAATGATAAAATACTTTTTGGGTAGTTACACTATTTATCAGCTATTAGAATACTTTAAAAACGCAAATGTTTTTTTTCTTTTTGTTTTGACCTTCAAACTGTATGACGAAGTTTAGAGCTTCCAGCGGAAATACACAATAACTGCATCGTTAGTTAAATTGCAAGCTATATAAAGCATACGTTCGGTTTTGTATTTAAAGCTGTTTGATTCTTTGATTGTACTGATATTGCAGAGGCACTGTAGATGTTATTTAGGTATTACTTTTTAGCAATATATATTAATTGGTTTTTAGATGAGATAACTTCAAATGTTTTTGGGCGAAGTCGTTTATGTCAGGTATTCAAGTGTATTTTTTTTTCCGGCCAGAAAATTATGTTACTTAGTTTGATTTTCTAGATTTGAGATTTTTCGCATGGTTTTGTCTTGATAGAAGATATTCAGTTAAATTTAAGTGTGTTTGGTCGCAGCCAATCAAATTGTGATGTTCTTTTGGAATCAAAAGCCTAGTTGATTTGATCCACTTTTAAGTCTATATAAATTTTCTGCTGGATTTGTATTCTATACCAATATTTGTGTAATTGTACCCAGCAAAAGGCACTTCAAAAGGAAATGTGTTAACTGATTGATATGTCTGTGCTTTATTAATACAGGACAGTTTAAATAAATTTTTGTTTCGTTGTCTACTTTGTTTTCGGCACACTAAAATGCTCCAAATTATCCGAGGTTGCTGTTCTTCCTGTTTAATCGCTTCACAATATGAAATCTAAGTGCTCTGTAAGAGTTGGAATTCTGGTAGTGCTTTTAGCAGCTATAGTTGGAAGTTCAAGATTCATCCTCATTTATATCATTGACTTTGTAGTAGTATGAAATTTGAAGGCATATAGCAGGCAGAAGACTTCGTTGTCAATGTGCTACAGAATTTTAAGGTCATCATACTTGAATGCCACAAAGCCAGCATAGTGAATGCGGCCTTTGAAGGTACCATTCTGAAAGCTAGAATTTAATTTATGCCGTTAAGTCGTCTTTTGAATGTATAGCAGTTCCATTCTAAGTAGTATGAGTTAAGGTTGGTTACCACTGTAGAGAACTTTTGATTTGTTGAATGGTATAGCTTAGGGTTTAGCATTTTCATTCTTTATAGTGCAACTCCAGATTGATTACATTTGCAAAGAAGATTCTTTAATTGTTTTCCATCTCTAGACCACGGCAAGATTATATGAATGAACGATTTGTGTGAAAAAGATCTTAAAAACTTAAGAAATGTAGTTAAAGCCAATATTTTACTTAGTAAAAGTTTATATCACTGATATACAGTGCACTTCAGTTTCTACTCTTTCTTCTCCTTTCAGCTATAATGATGCAGGGTAGCAACTTATGTGGTGCAAGCTGATCAAAGTTTTAATTTCTGGATCAAGTATGGTTAACTTATTTTTGTCATATACAGTTTGTAGAAAGTTCACTTCCCGATTTCACAAATAGATGAAAGGCAAGTTAATTCAGCTTTGACGTTGTTATGATAGTAGGAAATCAAGTAGAATCTGATGCCGCAGCATCAATTATCACCTCCTCCGCCAAATCACAACTCGAAAAGCAAAGAGCCGCAACCAAAACCACATCCTGATCCACCCACATCCTCTCCAACAAATCAGGTATACATTTTACTCTTGTGACCAGAATGTTAATAGAAAAAGGTACAAGCTGCTTTTCACTTAGGGTTTCTGGTTTTGTTTTTGTAAAGCCTTGAATTGTATTTGCATTTCTGTTTTCCAATAGATCTTGTACAGGCAAGGAATATATTCTTCTCTTTAATTAGATAGATTGGGGATAAAACATGGATCCATGATACAATGGTATACGTTTTAACATCATAATGGTAAACAGCTATGTTTTCTCTCCTCCATAATGCAACTTGTTTCTACTTGTCCTTCTCTGAGCTGGTTATGTCAATTAGATTGCAATTTGGAAAAATGGTTGCCTATGTTCTACAAGGACAAGTCTCCACCTGTTGTTCATCTTCATTTTCACCCCCCATGCTTTTATTGATGTGTTGTTCTACCTACAATTTCGGGATAAATCTAGGCATCCCCTTTCCACGGGGTCTAGGTTGAACATGAGTAACATGGATACGAGTTAAACCTAGCTCCCCAATTTGCTTACAATTTGGAAAAATGGTGGTCAATGTTCCACAAGGATGGGCCTTCAGTTGTTCACCTCCATTTTCATCTACATGCTTTTTATTCATGTTTTGCCTATAATTTTGGGATACATGTAAGCACCCCCTTTCCATGGGGGCTAGGTTGAACACGAGTAACATGGATGGTAGTTAAACCTAGCTGCCTGATAGCTCAGCTTCTTCTTTGTTTTCTTTTCCTGCCATTGACTAGGATAGAGTCTTGTCAGCAATAATCTCCCTAGTGCCCTAGACTTTGGTTGTCTGAAATACTTGGGATTTCAAAGTTTTTATGGTAAGCCAGTTACAAGAGCATTTGTCTTGAGGTAGAAAGAGCTAATGCTATCTCTTTCTTCTTCCAGTCCTCTTAATTTGGCATATCGCGCTTCTTGGTGGATTGATTGCATAATATTTGAATACTTTGATGACATCATGGAACTAGCTTCAATTATCTGTGGGGGTACATTTGATATGCGGAGGGTTGTTTTTGAATGTTTAAGATGAACTTTCTATCTTCAAAATTTGTCTATTTGAGATTATTATCAATTATTTCTTGGTAAAGCCTGTAGAGTCTCAACAAGACCTGGAGGAGCAACACATTTCTCAAGAAAGTGCAGATCAAATATCAATATTAGAATTTCCAGAAGAGTTAGGAGATCAAGTGTCAGAGGAGCCAAGTGAAACTCCTGTGACCAAGTCAGGTTCAGAACCTATTTCAAGCAGCGAAACCAGAAAAGTATCATGCGAAGACATTCAACTCGTAAGTAAGGAAACTGTATAATTTATCTATCCTGGATTTTGGCTTTAACGTCAGACTGTCTTTTGTGAAAAGTGTTTTTCAGTTTGCCATTTACAGTTATTGCTAGAAGAGGCCAAGTTAGACTATTGAAGTATTGAACTACTTGTGTACTATGAAATTCAATTTACAATGCACAGCTAGGATGAAGTTAGACTGCAATACAATGACATTAATCTCTCTTAAACCATTGTTTCCTTGCTGTATTGACTATCTTGCAGGTGCAAAATTTGATAGAAAGATGTTTACAACTATACATGAGTCAGGATGAAGTGATAAAAACTTTGTTGAACCAAGCAAGGATAGAGCCTGGCTTTACCAGTCTTGGTGAGTTTTGTTTGGTGGTTCCTTTTTGATGCTACTGCATTAAATGTTCCTGCAATTACCATTAATTATTATGGCAGTTGGAATGGATTTTCTAAGCTGAGATACTTTGTCTATATTGTTTACTGATTCACTTTTCTATGAGAGAATCTATTTATTGAGTGTTAGTATTTTATTTCCACAAGAAATTTATTCCGTTTATGATCTTATATGTTGATTGCAAGTTTGTTTATTAAAATGATAAGTTTTGTTTGGTGGTTCCTTTTTGATGCTACTGCATTAAATATTCCTGCAATTACCATTAATTATTATGGTAGTTGGAATGGATTTCCTAAGCTGAGATGCTTTGTCTATATTGTTTAGTGATTCACTTTTCTATGAGAAAGTATCTATATATTGAGTGTTAGTATTTTATTTCCACAAGAAATTTATTCCGTTTATGATCTTATATGTTGATTTCAAGTTTGTTTATGAAAATGACTTTATCATTGGAAAAATGAAAGTCATGATCATGAATAGATCAAGCTGTGGAAGCAGTTGCCTCAATGCTACCATCCAATAGCTTTAGGTTCTTTTGAGCGAGTCTGGACATATGGTTTCTATTTCTTTGATAAAAATTGGTAGATGTTAAATGATTAATATTTGTTTTTACATCCAACTTTCTCCATGTGTATAATCAAATAATATTTGTTTTGGAGCACTTTTTTTGATGAATAGTGCCTTTCCTATTAATATAATATAAAAGTTACATATTCACAAAAAAGGGGCCGGGGGACATAAAAATCACCCCGCGAGAGTTCACACGACATTCAGCCGGAAACAGAAACTAGAAACTATTTATCAAAAAAAAAAAACATAAAGCCTTCAGGCTACAAGAGCAGTGCTAGCCGAAGGAGGATCTCTGTCATTAGAACCCCAGGCATCCCTGGGATTGATTGGAGGGTCGGCAATTGACCAGCCATCAATAGCATCATCTTTATCTTTGTCTTTCTCCTCCGCCTGAGGCGGAGAAATAGCCAGAGCCAGGCAGGGGAAGGACCACTTGGAGGAAGGGCCACCACGAACATCAGGAGCATCAGGAGGGGCAGACATAACCGGAGCCGGAGACCAGCCAGAGGCGCGGCGAGGCGGAGAAGCCAAGCGCCGCCGCCAACCATCATCACCACCCCTAGGAGAGTGGTGGCGGGGAGCTTGTGACCGCAGAGTGCGGGAGTGGCGAGCCGAAGAGCTGCGGCCACGACGGTGACCCCTGGGCGGAGTACAATCCGCAGAGACCGAATCAGGAGGGACCCGGGCAACCGTACAAGGGGCATTGCCCCAATGATTGAGCAGCTCCTGAAGGTGGGCCACCTCCAGAGCCACTTTATTAGCTTGCACTTGAATCTGCATCATAACATTGTTACATATACAAGCTTTATTATACAGAGCAACATTTATATCAAGAAAGCTGTGAGTGAAAAGAACAACATTCCTATCTTTCCATAAAGTGAATAAAATCTCCATCCTGAAAGTATGCCAAATTTGGGTAAACTTGGAAGGAAGTCTCGGAGAGTCTCCCAGGACAATCATATGCTAAGAGAAAGGCTCGGGCTGGAATGGTAAAAAAAATCATGAATCCACTGCCAATACTATTGAGCTCTCCTACAGAACCAAAAAATGTGCAAAAAAGACTCAGGGTTCCCATAGAAGGGACATCGAGGATCAGGAACACCCAGGTGTTTGAGTTGAGGGCTCAAAGGAAGACCTTGGAAGAGCAAACACCAAGCAAAGAGGGCCATCTTGGGCTCTGTAATAGCTGAACATATAATCTGGAAACGAGAGCTCCAGTGGTGAGGAGAAGAGTGCAAATGCCATCTTTGGTTAAGAGTGTCAACCATGGGAAAATGAGGAGACAACCATCTATAACCCATCTTTGGCTTGTAGTTGTTGAAGGGAGTGGCAGGGTACCATTTCCAGTCTTTCCACCAGGGTCGAACAGACTGAACACCCAGCTTATGAAGCAAATGATCTGGAATGGCAGAAACCAACAGATCAAAAGTATGACGATCTGGGCGAGCCAGACCGAACTGGACTTGCATGTCTTCCCAAGAGTGGAGGCTCATAGTGGCCCTGGAAAAGAGGTCCTTAGGTGTTCTGATGCCACATTTGAAAAAACGCAGAGCACTGGCACCTTGAGTCTTAGCCAAAGGAATACCCTGAATGGAGAACAACAGAGACCACCACAGGCTCTGTTGATTCAAAGAAAGCCCATCACGAAAACCATCCCCATCCCATCGAAGCCAAGGTTTGATAGCTTCCCAAGCCTTCCAGATGCTCTTAATCACAAAGGTGCCCTGAATATGCACATGCTCCCGCATAATGAGAAGGTTTGAAGACCAATGCCCTTCCAGGCTGGCCTGTGAACATGATAGCCTGAAATACAATTCCTGACAAGGATTTTCCAAGCTTCATCATCCATGAGAGCATGGATAATCCATTTAGCACATAGAGCGTGTTTACTCGCTGGGGTAACCAGGTAATCTGTGGAAGGGCTATGTCTGATGCCCTACTGGCCCCGGTAAGTCTGCTCTTCAGCACATCCAAGATACATCTCCATGGACCCTTTGCCACGAACTCCTTAATGCCACGGCCCTTTGTGGCCCGAACAATAGAATCCATCTCCGCTTGTGTGAGGTTACGAGAAATGCGGCGGATCCAGAATTCTTTCCCCTCCTTCGTCATCTTGTGTTTTTTGATCTCTATCTTCTGCCCATTCCGTCCAGGAATGCCAAACACTCGAGTGAAGTTGGCGGGACCAAAAGACACTGTAACCATATGTTTCCGGTACTCAAATGTACTCTTCCGTGTATGCCTGTCATAGGTATTTATCATTACCCTCAATGTAGGCTCGAAATTTTTCACAGGAAACAAGGGCATCTGAATTGCCCAATGTACACCCGCATGCCTCAATAACCTCTTCACTTCATCTGTATCCGGTGTGTCATGCCACCATTTTCGGCACTCCAGGCCATTAAGCCCTTCGAATGTGACCGATTCATAAGTCACTTGTTGCTTCTGCGGGG
The DNA here is from genome assembly GCA_018584345.1 of Thuja plicata. Taxonomy (NCBI): domain Eukaryota; kingdom Viridiplantae; phylum Streptophyta; class Pinopsida; order Cupressales; family Cupressaceae; genus Thuja; species Thuja plicata. Next base: position 57,132 of record MU224030.1, on the reverse strand, counting down.
CTTTCCCTTTGCCCATGTTACCTTTGCCCATGTTACCGGCTACCTGCACTCCCGAAGGTAAAACCTTTACCTTCTTCGCCGTGTTTAGGGTGTCGTCTAACTGAACCTTCCATCTCCTTTTTCCTGTCGATTCCATAATGGTTTTACAAAGGCGGTTAGGGTTCCACAAGCGCTGCCCTCCAATTTGAGTGACACGTGCCGAAACACTCGTGGCTGATCCGTCCTAGTTACTGTATCAGAGGAAGCCGTCGATCTGCAGTTGCCAAGAGAGTGGGATCGAACGTTTTAGCTTTGCAAAATCCCAGCCGCTTCAAAGAATGCGCTAAGTATGGAGCGCCATTGTTCCAGCGACAATGGCTCTCAAAACCTTAAGCCGACAGAGGGCAATTCATTCAGCCCTAGGATGTTCTGGTACAAGCCGTTGCCGGTAACAATTAAGCGAGTGGAATCCGTCGATTTAGAGCTGCGCCTCCTTTGCCTCTTCAGCTGCTGCCACAACAAAATATCGCGGCTGGAATGCAACCACCGCACGTGGGTTTGAATTTAGTTGTCGCTGCTGGAGTGCAACAACCGCACGCAAGTTTTCTTTTAAATCGCCTGATGCTTTGTTTTAAGTACTGCGAGTGCCGACGCTTTGTTATAAAGCCGCACGTTAAACACAACCGCACCTGAGTTTTGTGCTTTGTGCTGAGTCGACGCTGTGGTGAAGAAGCTGTATGCGGGTGGTGTACAGCCGCACGCGATGGTGTTTGCTTTAAATCCCTTTTAAAAACTGCTTTGTTTGCTTTAAAACTATGAATGCCGGCGCTTTAGACAGTATAAAGCCGCATAGCTGATGTCTTAGGAGTCGCCGACGCTTTATTGGAAGAGCCGCACGCTGTTTTCTTATGAGTCGTCGACGCTTTATTGTAAAAGCCGCACGCCTCTTTTAAATTTACCATAGACGGTGGCCGCCCACCGTCTGGTGGACTTCCACCGTGCGGTGGAACCACCGTCCGGTGGACTTCCACCGTGCGGTGGACAACCACCGTCCGGTGGACTTCCACCGTGCGGTGACTTTCATCGTTCGGTTTTTTTTTTTTTTTTTTTTTA
>MU224030.1:33266-50238 GCA_018584345.1 Thuja plicata | reverse complement strand
CCTCAATGGTCGACCACACGGCACCTTGTGGGACTTCCGCTTCGTATGCTTCCCTACGGACGTACGTTTCTATCGCCGCCTGCAATAGAATCCTGAATTCCCTTGTTTGGTTATCCTCCCCTTCGTATAGCTCTGTACGTGCATCGTCTGCTTCGGGGTTTATTTCATCAACGGACAATCCCATTGTCTCCGTACGCCATCCAGTTTCGAGTTCGTCTAGGCAGCGGCGCCAAATGTTTACCCGCTGGGGTAACCAGGTTCACGCATAGACTTTACGAGACTAGATTACGAGAATGTTTTAAACGAAAGTCTTTTATTTACATCTATATTGAAGTACATACATTCTAGCCACCAGAACATGATGCTTTAATTGTAAAGTACCAGCATATATATAAATTTCGAACCGGTGCGATCAAACGTCGCCACCCGTTCTCGACAGACGGAGGTAACGGACCGACGGTGGTAACCGTTGGCCTACCCGACTAAGTCCGATACACGGCTAACAGAGCGAGCCCTTGCTTCTGAGTGGAGAGCAGACCGAGGCCACCAGATTCTCTGGGAAGACAACAAAAATCCCAAGCAACTCAGTGGAACCCATGACCGTCAGCTCCCGAAGCCCAGAGGAAATCTTTGAGAAGGCGCTCCAGCTTAAGGTTAGAGGCTTTAGAAGGAGCCCAACATGAAGAATAATACACATGAGTAGCAGCCAAAACCTTAGAACAAATTTGGAATTTCCCCGCGAGAGAAAGAGGTTTAGAAATCCAATACTGTAGCTTCTTTTCAATTTTGCAACCACAAAATTCCATAAATCCACATAAGAGCCTTGAAAAGCAAAAGGAATGCCTAGGAAGCGGAAAACTTCCCCATGTTGAACCCACTTCCAATCAAAATTAGCCAGCTAAGGAGGGACTGGAAGGAAAGATTGTCTGTAGCATAGGGTCTTATGCCATTGAATAGCATACCCAGAAGCTTGACAAAAAGTATCCAAGCATTGCAAGGCATTAGAGACATTTTCCTCATCCTCGAGGAGAGTGAGAAAGGAATCATCAGCAAGGTGACCATTGACAAGCTGGGAAGAAGAATTCGGAAGAGAGATGCCTCACACTAACCCAGAGGAAACATAATTGGCAAGCAGGTAACCAAAGCCTTCAGCAGCAAGCACATACAGCGCAAGAGCCAACGGACAACCCTAGCGAATGGACCTAAAAAGCCCAAATCTGTCAGGCTGGGAGCCATTGATAGAGATGCACACAGAGGCATCACCAAAAAGCATTTCCATAGACTGGAAAAAATTGGGACCAAAACCAATAGCTTGCAGCATGACAAGAATGAAAGGCCATTCAATGCGATCATAGGCTTTGGCAAAATCAATTTTGAGAAACAGCGTGCGCTGCTTGGATTGACGAGCCCATTCCATTCCCTCCTAGACAACAATAATGTTGTCAAGGATATATCTGGACTTAATGAAACCATTTTTCTCTGGACGGACAATCAAAGGGAGGAGATGTCTGATCTTAAGAGCTAAAGCCTTAGCAATGATCTTGTATGAAACATTCAACAGAGTGATGGGCCTCCAGTTACAGATGTCTTCGGGATCACCAGCTTTAGGTATGAATTTGATATTTCCTTTATTAATAATAGCACCCAGACTTTTATTATGATCGGCTTCGAGATACACTCTATGCAGGTCTAGACCTATATCATCCCATAAATGCTTGTAGAATTCTTTGGAGCACTTTGATATTATAGTTAATTTAGGAAATAGGTTGAAACTAGGCTTTTCCAAGTTAGAAATGATTCTTTAGGATATTGTCCTTTTGAAATAATATTTGTGTTCATATCAAAATTATTCTGTACAACAAATATTTATGATGCCTAGCCAAAGATAATTGCAATCCCTTGAAAGCTGGCGTTTCAACAATCAGCAGTACAAATCTAATTGTGTTGTTAGCCATCAACACCATCATAAATAATTTTCAACTGTTGCATGAGTAGGTCATAGGTGATTAACACCTTAAGGAATTGAATAAATCTAAGTGGCCGGTCCTCGTGCAGGGACAGGTACAGGTTTGAGATTCAGGTATGCTGGTACAAAATTCTTTTTTCCTTGTTGGAAACATTGTCATTGATGTTGAAAGAATTCGATGTTATCATAGTTATCAAAGGTGAGAAAATGATTGGACAATATGGACAATATTGTCATTGATGTCAAAGGCATATGAGTGAATTTGTTTGAAGGCCAAAGGCCACTAATCCCTATCCAAAGTATCTTAGATAAAGCATGAAATCAAGAGGCCAAAAGAAAAGTTAATGGTTGTTCAAGAATGCAAGTTGACCCCTTGTTATATTGGAACAGTGATTATTATTGAATAAGGTGCAGCAAATATATAAGATCCAGCAAGTGTATTTAAGAAGCAACAAATTAAAATGATTTTTATATATTATTAAAGGCTGTGTTTAATGTTTAGTAGAAGGTAATCATTTGTTATAAAAGGTAGCGATTATCCTCCTCAAAGAGACAGACCCTATTAAAGGGCTCAAAGGCAGGAATATAGCTTGAGGATATGTTGAAAATAATAAACAACATTTTAGAAGGCATCAATTAAGATAAATAATTGATAATGAAAGGTGGTGACTTTTATAAGGGTTATCTCTCTCACAAGAGATGCATCCTTTCACTATGATATGGAGATATAAAAGATGTTTGTGAATTAACGAGAAGGTGTGAGTGGTGTGTAAAACATGTAATAAAAAATACAAAAAAGCAGATCCATGGATAGTATGCAGTTTTGAGAAAGAAAATATATTGAAATAATTGCATCAAGTTTGTGGAGGAGTGATGGAAATAAAATATATAAAAAGATCACAATAAATATTGGAAGATAAATAAAATGTTTAAAGAGCTGCGATTAGTTTATAAAAGGTAAGATTATTAACAAAGGGTGATGACTTTTCAAAGAGTTTCTCTTTTCTAAGAGACGCCTCTCTTGGTGGAGGGATGTAGATATAAATTAAGTTTGTGGCATGTGGAGAATATGAAGTGTAAGGAGGGAGAGACGTGTGTGGAAGACAAATAGAGATAAATCGGATATATACCAGCAATTCCATGTGGAGATTTAGGAAGAGAATATATGCAAAATTGTAAAGAAAATATGCTCAGATTTGTGAAGGAAATTGGAGCAGATTTTTGAAGAGATCTAGAGCAGTTTTCTAAAGGATTTATGTGCAATATTATAGCAGATTTATGAGCATCCTTATAGTAGATCTTTTGAAGGCCTTATGACAGGTCCTTGAAGGTGTGTCTATAGTGAAGGGTTATGTCTTTTGAAATTCATCTCTCTCGATAAAGGTATATAAAGAGGTTTATGATGTGTGTGAAGTGTGAATGGAGTAGAAAGTGTTGAATAAGAAGATATAAGACGGTGTAAGAAATGAGTATGCAGTAGATGTGTTATTTAGTAAGAGTTATCTCTCTTGGCAAAAGACATCTCCATTCATGAGATCATTGAAGATATAAAAGGCATTTGAAAAGTGATGAAATAGGAGAGATTAGAGCAAACGAGCATACCAAATACACTAGCAAATGAAGAGAAAATTGTAAGAAGAGTATATACAGAAATGAAGCATAGCAGAGAGATTAAATGGGAGATTTCAAGGCAGAATTGAGAAGAGTTCTTAAGCAAGATTTGTAATCAGAATCATTGCAGATTGGTGACCAAAGTCATAGCAGAATTCGTGAAGAGAAATTGAGTGAAGGGTTGGTGCCTCTTGTGGGCTAGTTCTCACAAATTGAATGAAGGTTTGGTGCCTCTAGTGGGTTGGTACTCACAAATTGAATGAGGGGTTGGTGCCTCTAGTGGTTTAGTGGTTGCAAATTGAATGAGAGGTTGGTGCCTCTAGTAGCTTTCTGCCTATAAAGTTGTAAAAAGAATTCATATAAAAGAGTATTGTGCTGTGGCTTTCTCCTGTAAGGGTTTCTAGGTAAGTATTGTGTGATGTCCCCAACATCCTGAAAAAAAATAGTTGTAAAATTAAAATTAGTTGACAAGGCAGTGGCAGACCTTGTCCTGTACATAATCTGCATATTTTGCAAGCAAAGCAATAAAGGATGATGATTGATGGGTTTGGCAAATCACCACGCCATCCATCCACCATGTAGACAAAATGTTTATGATGCCATTTATGAGTGACCACCATGATCACTTATAAATCTCACCATAACATGTTGACTATATGAGGGGTTGATGACTTGATGATCAGTTGAAACCAACCATCATTCTAAATCACCTTCATATAATGCATACCATGTATATAAAAGCTGCATTCACATACACTGCATCCATAGTACATCTCACCATACCTGCATTCTGTCATATTGGCCATACAACTGCATTCATCTACTCTGCATACATACATCCATGATAGATTTCACCATGTCTGCATTTTGTCATGAATATATACATAACAGCTAGACACTGTTAAGCACATATGCATGACAAAAGGCATCATGCTATCATACATATATATACGCACAGTAGAGCCATGCCATGCAATAAACTGCATTACCAGATAGCATTGCACAACACTGTCATTTGCATTACCAGATAGCATTGCACGACACTGTTATTTGCATTACCAAGAATCATACAAAACATATCGCTTACATTATTATTATTGACTTACAGCCGTATGCATTGTGATTAATATAACAAATCGGTTAAACAACTGATTATCATTGGATGTGAATGATGATAACCATTGGTTAACAAACCAATCTCAAATAAACATTAAGCAGCTGATTATGATGTGTTAAGGGAGGTGTCTGTTCATACGCACTCCTTCCCTTCACATCGTATGTATATATGCTTGATTGATTCATTCAATCAAGGTCATCATTGGAATATTATTTTATCTCTTTCATCCTTTATGTATTGCTCGATATGAGCATATTGCCTTGTGGCAGACCTCATTGGTGCATGATTATAAAAGATATAATCAGATACAGTATCCTGTATATTTTCAGAGCATATTATTATTGATATATCAGAGACGGCTTTAGCATCATTTAGAGCATATTATTATTGTCATATCAGAGATGGCTTTAGCAACATCCAGAACACATATTGATCGACATATCAGAGACAAACTGCAAACAGTGCGTGATTACAATAGCAGATCAGACACGACAAATATCATTTGGTACTAAGACTCATCTCAGCCTGTGCACATAATTCATGTAAATCTAAAACAGCATATATATATATATATATATAGTTTGTTATCGATTGTTCCAGCAATAATAGTTGTATATAATTTTTTTTTCCTATTGCGTATGTATTTGGAATTAAGCCTCATCCATTGCCTGAATTGCATAAAATTACTGTATATTCATTTATTGTTCATTAAGGATTCCAAAGAACTCAGTAGTGTTCCATACCATAGCAAAAGGGGACATTACATATCGTGTGTTTTTGTATTCTTCTCATATGCGCAATTATTGCTTGAGTAAATGTTGTTATTGTGCAATTTATATGTTTATGGTATTAAGTTTGGAAAGGTTAAAAATTGTTGTTTTGTTGATTCTCTCCCCACCCTCTCAATATAACTATGTGCTCATCATTCTTGTGTATGAGTTTGTTAACATATAATTTTAAATCTACATGTATTTCAAATTTTTAAAACAGAAATAAGTAATACTCATAAATTCAATCTTCATAATTGCCTATACATTAAAAAAATATTTGAACACCTTATAACTTGTAACAAATAAAATACTCATGAATTGAAATTCAATGATTTGCCAAAGACTTTGATGTCAATACAAAATGAAAATTACTATTGATATTTAATAATCTTCATATGTCTATTCAACATGTCATGTCGCCTTTCCAGAGCTAAATAATTAATTATTTTATTTTGAGATGTGCCTCACAAATTTTTTATATTTAAGAGGCATCTTAACAATATTATTATAATTAATTTGAAAAGTGCTTTTTAAACGCTTAGTTATAAGGAAAATGGCTTTGAAAGCATAAAGAAAATGCAGTTCAATTATCCGATTGAATGCAAATGGGTGTACATTCCAGAATGAAGAGGGCCAGTAAATGAAGCACAAAGAGACTACACAAACTTTTCACAATTTATCTCAAAGAGATATAAAATTAAGAGAGAGAAAGGATTAAGAAGCAGATTTAAAATTTAGAATGGTGAACATGCATGCAAAATATGGAAACATAGACACGGCCTGTGAATTGTCTTAACAGAATGCACGTGGACTGTTCTTAAGAATTCCTCCCTACCTGCGAGCCAAGGTCAAAGCGTTCGACTCAGCGCTAAAATAAGTAATGGACACAGAAAAGTTGCGCACTATTTGACAAAATGATCTAAACATAGGCCGCGGCCTCCAAGGGATAATATCATCCAAATTATGAAGTCAGTCTCAGTCAAAAACATAGTGCGCGCTTACTGTTTGATAAAATGCTGAAGAGAAGATATCTCAGGGAATGCAATAATAGTGGGATAATTCTCTGGTAGATACACGGTTGGTGAAGTGTGGAAAAGGCAGGCAAACTGTTTGACAGAATGCCAAAGAGAAGTCACCTCGTGGAATGCAGTGATTGCAAGTCATGATTATATTACTTTCAAAATCCTATTGCCTTGGCACGACATCAAAATGAGAACCCAAAAACGCCAATTACATATTGAAGAGGCCGCTGGTAGACATTCTTGCAAAATGTGGAAGCAGTTGAAGTTGTTGACAAGATGCTTCAAAGTGATGTCGTGGCAATGGATTCATTCAATAGACTTTAGAAACTTTCAAGCAAACCCAAACGATTGTTCTAAAGCCAAATTCCACAATCTTTGCCAACATCCACCATACCTGCTCAAAATGGCAGACTCAGAACACATATTGTGCCATGGAAATACATAATGAATAGACACAGAGAATACATGCAAATTATTTGGCTTAATGTTCAAAGACATTGGTATGGAATCTTATGGAACGCAAATGAGTGAAAGGAAATTGATTTATTGACAAAGCCTTGGAAACGACGTGTGCAAAGTCAAATGTCATTTTCATCTCCTCTAAGACACTCGGTCTTCTAAGAAACATAGACAGTCCAAGCCAATTATTTTCCATCAATACAGTACCACGTGCATATGGAATCTGGATAATGTGGGAATATTCATAAAGCTCGACTTGTTTGACTAAATGCCCAGAGATATATACAGATAAGCTATGGAATCATAGACAATAACCGTCAACTGTTTCATGTAATTCCTCAATGGTATGTTGCCCCATGGAATGTGCAACCACGTGGGTGAAAGAATAGGCAAGGCCCGCGACCTGTTTTAAACCGCTGCCTCAAAATGGTGTTCACCATAAAATGCAATCATTTTGCAAAGTTGGCGCAAATAGAATGTTTGACGAGAAGTGCAAGGTCATACACAAGACATGCGATATGTTCGACAATAGGCTTCAAAGAAATATGTCATCTCCTGGCGCAGTGATTGAAGGACGCGTACAAAATAGATTTGTTGGAAAGGCTTTTGAACATTTCAGTCAAAAATAATTTGGAAAGATTAAAGTTGGACCATACAACTGCTGCTTACTGTCTCCCTTCTACGCCAAATTGGAGGTTTTGAAATATGGGAAATGCAATTTACAGGTTTGAAGTCGAGCTCTACAAATGCCTTCCACACTCAATCAAGACAGGAGCTTTGAACATAAGCATGGACATCCATCGGAGCATGAAGATTATAAAAATATGTGGCAGGCATAAGACCAAAGTCAACCACCATATCTTCTTGGCCTCAAGCATAATACGTGAAGCCTTTGCAACAAGGGAATCCATTTCATTCTAATGGAAAGAATGGAAGCATAAATCAAGCATGTTGACTACTGAACAAAGAAGCTTAATGAAATGAAATCTTAAAGAACATAATTATTACACGGGAATAATTAATCCTTAGAATGACTATTTTGATACTTATTGTGGGGTTGATTAAATGGAAATGATGCAATGTGATATGGTACTTGGTTTCTATGAACAAGGTTTGTTTATGTGATCTATGGAAAATTCTAAAAATTGGAAGCAATGAAAAAGAAAGGGTATCAATTTGGGAAGCGATTGCACCAATTGCAATTGGTGCAATGTCTTTTTGAGATGCAAAATCATTCATGCTCTCAATGTTCGAGTTGGAGTTGTTTTCTTCAAAGACCATGGTGTTCATGATTGCAAGAAGACGAGTTTCAAACCACTTCTACAAAGCCAGTATCATATTTCTTCTTTGATGTTATGGGCTTCAAATTCTCATTTTGTAAAAGTGACTCATGTCACTTGTTGTACTGAATGTTAGACTTTGGGTCTTATTTTTTGTAAAAAGCTAGGTAAATCCTAACTTGTGTTTCAAAAAGATAATTAGAAGGTAGTTATTTTACGAGCCTATAAAAAAGAGGCAATTTGCATTGTAAAAGGGGGGAAGACTTTTTGTAAAGGGGAGAAACTCTGCCGGATTGTGTAGAGAGACTTATTCAGGACTCTTATGTTCATACTTTGTACTAGAAGGATTTTGAACTTGCATATTTTCAAAAGAATAACCAATAATACACTTGATTCGTATGCCTTAAATGTATTTTTCAGTTATTGTTATTGATTTCTTGTATGTTAAATTGATAATCCCTTTGAGTACATTGGATATATATAAAAGATGAAGCATGTTCACACCAGGTGTTATCTCGGTTAGAAAATGTTGAGGTTGCCTGTTTCCTCGTATGTTGAAATATGTTTCCTTTCTTTCATCGATTTGACATATCCAACTTATCTCATATTTAAAACCCCTTTATAATCTATTATCCTTTAGGAATCTCATATGGTATTCATATGTCTACTATTGGGGTTTCTGTCATCTATTTCCTTTAGTTTTGTTTTGTCTCCTTTTTGTACTTTCAGGTGAAAAGCACTCAGAAAATACAAATACCCACATCATACAAGGGAGCTGCCCCTCAAACGTGGAGGAAGGTTGTGATTAGATCGTGATCCAGTTGCAATCTCTCCAACTGTTGGCGCAGTGGTCACTGCTCACAGGGCAAACAGGGTCAGTTTTCAAGACAACATCGCAGTGACGAATCTGTTTACCAACAGTATGTAAATCTGAAAATTTTCAGAAAATAAACTCAAATCTGAACGTAAAAATCAGAAATAATGCCAAATGAATTGGGTTCACCAAAATGAAGAGAGTGAATTTTTGGGACCCTAGTTGTATGGATGCAAACTAAGGTCTTATTTATTCACTTTTTACAGTCCTTCATTGAGGAGCAACCAACAAGGTTTTTATTTTAGTCCTAAAGGGGAGCTGAATGCTTAACTGTTTCCTCTTTGATCGGATATGATTTGATTATGTTTTGATGTGAATATGCAAGATCCAGGTCAAATGATGGGAGATTGATAACTTTCAGCATAAACAGTAAGATACAGAACTAGAAATGAACACAAAATTTCAGATCTACAAATAGGAGATAGAGAACCTATAGCTGCAATCTGGAGTAGAAACTGTTAGACATGGTTATAGGGCATTCCTGTCTGAGGGCGTCTTTGTTGATAGAAGGTTCTATATTCTGGATCAGAAGGCTTTGTAGGTCTTTAAAAATCAGGAATATGGATCAGAAGGCTTTGTAGGTCTTCAAAAATCAGTTCAAAAGTTCTAGACATGGTTGGAGGGTGCCCTCGTCCAGGGGTTTTTGCTTGTTCAAATTTGAGATCATTCGTTATTGTCTGCCTTGGACACTTGTAGCACTCCTTGTAGTTGGATTTCAACCCACACACATGAAAAGAGGGAAAAATGGTTGTGCTGTATAAATGCTTGTGCAAGTCAAACCCTGTGTTGGTGTCTCCATCTCCATTACAACAATGTTTGATGAAAAGAGAGCTTGTCCTTAAAAAGGATAGAGCTTAAACCCTTAACGGAATTGCATGAAATGACAAACATTACCTTTGATATGAAACCCTTGCCTTGCTTGATGTTAATGCATGCCTTCATCATGGTGAAACACTTAAAACTTGGTCATGATTGCTGAAACTCGAATGCTTGAATCTTTGATTTTAAACTTGTGCCCAATTGGCTTGAACATGCTTGATTGAATGCTCAATTGTGTTGCTCATGACTAGACTTGATAATTGTTAGAGTTCAAATGAGGGATGGAATTGTATTTATATGCAACTTAGATATTTTCGGATTTCATTTTCAGGGAAAGACAACTTCGGGGAGCACTTTCCCACTACTTGCAAAGATGAGCACTCTAATCTCAAATTTGGGGCCATAATACTTGGATAGGGCCAATGGGTGCCCTAGTCCCAATAGTCTAGGCTAGGACAAAGGTCATTGAGTAGGAGATTGCACTAAGCTTCTAGATATGGTCCCAAATTTGAGCACATCAGACATGAATCTCAAACGTCAGGCACAACCACCAAAATGAGTGTGAAATTGTGAAGGTATACAATTTACTACACTAAATTTAGCCCCAATTTTAGCACGAGTATGAACTAATGCTCATACTCTTGGTAAAGTACAAAGAAGCAAAAATTACTTTCATCAAGACATCTTAGAGATAAGACAACACCAAGTATGGCACGGCAATAGCCCCCAAGATTGAGGATCTCATCAATCTACAATATCAAGATAAAAGTGAACAATATGATCAACATAGGTAACACACACATGGAGCATGCAAAAACAAAAATGTATGACATCTACAGTGAGCAAGATCCTTGGGAACTTACTAGGAACCATAAAAAACACATCATGATCTCTGGGACCAGTACAAATTTTTAGAGACTTACTAGGAGTCATGTTACAAAAAAGAGACACAAATAAGTTGCGTCATGCTAGGAGACTCATGCAAAAGTGAAGGTCTCATACAAGTCTAGTAAGTTGTGTTATGCTAGGTGAGCTTCATGCCAATTGATATTACAAAGAAAAACCCCTTGTTTACTAGGTAAGTTTGGATATGCAATTGCAAAATGGGTGCTACAATGACACCAAGATTTTTTTTGGATATGATACTCCAAAATGGGTGTTGTAGTGGCACTGAGAAAAATCATGGTGTGTGATCAAAGTGTACAAACTAACTTCGTGGTGTGTGTACAAAGTGAAAAACATAGTAGAGTGTGCCCCCACATTAATCTTTCAATTAGTCAAAACATTAGAATGTATCAAGCTCGACAACCCTAAGATTTTTGATAAATAGAGTAAAAATGAACACGGTTCTACTTTCCATACATGCATTGTTTGCAAAAAAATGAACACAAGAGTACAATCATGAAGCCCCTCAACAAGGCTTTTATTTTCTAGGGTTTTCAAATCCTTCTCACCAATGTGACCAAGTCTTTGGTGCAATAACATTGTATTGTCTGCTGGAAGTTTCATCTCCAAAGCATTGGCACCCTTTGGTACCCAACAAGCATGACCATCAGATATAGGAGCTACATACTTCTTTATAGCTCAGTATAACGACGAGGATCAATAACCAAAGCTCTCTTCTTTCGCTCCAAAAAAGAACTATTGCATTGAACAATGCATGCATCTGGCTTATACAAGGTGCTGATTTGAACACCATTTGCAAGCACCATAGCTCCTTGGTCTTCTCGCGTCTACCTTGCGAGAAAGCAACTTTCACACCCACATCATTCAATTTACTTGTAGAAAGTAGGCTCTGTGTCAAACCTGAGATATGCAAAAAGCCATCAATCCTCTTCACTCTACAATCGGGGAATCTATTCTCGACTCTTCCATGACCAAAAATCTTAAGATTAGAGTCATCATCAAGATACAACTTCCCACCAACATATTCTTCGTATTTTGTAAACCAACCACTATGAGAGATCATTTGAAAAGATACACTTGAATCTATCAACTACACATCTTCTAATGCATGTTTTGCCTAAGCTGCGACAAAATACTCCATTTTCATCCTAAGAGTATTTGTTTGAATCCGAATTAAAAGGGTTTCTCTTTTTGTTTTTCCTCGTTACATCCTTTATGAAAGTGATTGGTTTTGTCGTAGTTTAAAACTTTGCCTTGGACTCACCAAGATATTTTAATCCCCAACGGGATTTGGATCTACCTTTTTCTTCTTTCTTGTCCTTCTTGCTCTTTTCTTTTGATCTACCAGGAATCGCAAGAGCCTCCTTATCCAACTCACATGTTTTCTTATGCATATCTTCAAAAAATAACAATGCAACCACCTTATCCATTTTGAACTTGGCGGTACTCCCAATGGCCATTACAAGGTATTCCCACGAGTTCGGCAAAGAACACAATAAGGTCCGCAATGATCCTCCTCCATCTTCCCACCAACAAAGGTCAATTGGGCAACTAGCATATTAAATGTATTTAGATGATCCATTATGGTTCCCCCATCTTCTATTCTCAGGGGAAACAACTTCGTCAAGAATAACTTGTTTACTAGGGATTTAGCTTGATAAACATCTCCAAGCTTCTTCCATAGAAGTTTTGCAGTCTTCTCTTCATGAACATTAGTAATACAGAGTCTATCAAATAGAGTCCAATGCAATCCTTGGCTTTTCGATCCATCAAGCCCTCATTTGAGTCATGGTTGCTAGTTTAGATTGGGATATTGGAGCCCATAGATCTTTGCCCATGAGCTCCATTTTATTTTCCACAACTTAAAGTTAGCGCCATTAAAGTTATCCATTTCTATTCTTTCGGATGTGCTAGCCATTTCTTTGCTTCCACTCAAATGAAGTTTAGTTAAAAAAATGCTCTACACAACAATGGGATGAAAATTGGATGGGCTTTGAGACCAACTGAAAGGAAGCAAGGTATGAGGAAATGTCTCCTAAACCAATCTAATGCGAGGAAATAGTGCAATTTTTTTTCTTAATACTCATAGTTAGGGAGAGTGAGGAGATGCACATACTATCGATAAAATAGCATGCAACAAAGCAATAATACCATAACACAAGATGTAAGTTGTGAAACCCTATTGGGAGAAAAACCCCACACACCAACAACCTTCTAAATGTATAAATATAAATAATGGTTTTACAATTAGTTGCAGAGCAAGTCTTTTTCATAGGAGTTTATAGTGTCAATATCTAGAGCTATTCTGGTATCATAACATTGATTGGTCTTCACTATATTCAATAGATTGGTGGAGACAACTCAATGCACACAACTAATGGGGCATCTAATCCTTCATTAACCTAGAGAGGCTCTTTAATTATTGGCTAGGGATGTATATGCTTGGATGATGTTGGCATTGTATGTGCAAGCAAGGACTCGTTCGAGAAGTGATCAGCATTGTAGGAGGACAAGTATTGGATAAAACCAATTATCAATAGTATTGAACTAAGACAACAACAACACACACACACACACACATTGATTTGGGTATTTCAATATGAATAATAATATTGATTTTTTGATTAAGTGGAACTATTACTGTTTCCCATGGATATGAAATAGGTATTTTATTTGATAATGGGTGACTAATGTTGTGTGTGTGTGTACTTAATATGTTGTTATTCTTTTTACTGTGTAATCATAGCATAATAGAATAGATACATTGATTCCTTCAAAGTTTCATCCAATCTGCCATCCCGTTATGGAGGGGAGATATGGGCATATAAGGAGAGCAGGTAGCTGGGTGGTAATCCCACATATACCATACGACTTTATGATAAACTGCTATATCTTTTGATAACTTATCCGATTGCAAGTTCTAAATCAAGAGACTAAGTTAAATTTCCATTTCCGAGCACAATCCTAGACCTAGTTTTGGGTATTTTAGGGTAAATCAAGTAAAGTCTCAACAGGGGACATTACAAATGGTATCAGGGCTTTGATCCTGCCATCCTGCGGGGTACATATGAATCAATGAATGTATTCTAATCGATAAGAAGGATCTAACAATATATGTATTTGTGTGTATGCTCCTTGTTTGCATATATTCATATGTATACTTATTGTTATTATGTGTATGCTTTGTGTCTGCATATATTATGTGTATACTTTGTGTTTTTATGAGTATGCTCCGTGTTTGGTTCATAGCTGATGTGTATCTCTAAGAAAATATTGTATTCTATGATTGCTTGAGGACAAGCAATCTTGGGCAAGTACGACTGTCATGTCCCCATCTTGAATTAGGATTTAATAGTAAACAATAATAATTAAATAAAAATAATTAAAATTTAGTTAAGTTAAATGAATGGTCAAAAGGCATGATTTAAAAAGTTGTGTCTCCCCCTAACATGAGATATAAAAGGGAGAGAAGAGAACTTCATTTGAGGTGAAAAATGGAAGTAAGAAAGAATGGGGCATGGGAATCAAGGAAGGATTAATAAAGGAAGAAGCAAATAAGGAAGTGACTCTTTCAAAGGGCAGAAACTATGAAGGGTTGTGTCTCTTGCCAAAAGGCAGACATGATGAAGAGATATGACCTCTCCCTTACATTGGAAGTTATAAAGGGAAGAAGGTTTCATTTGAGAAGGAGAAACAGGAAGATATTATTGGTATGGTAGCAGACTTGTGTGAGAGGTGAAATATTATTAAAAGTAGATCTTTGTGAATACTTTGAGCAGATCTAAGAGCAAATTTATAATCAGATCTTTAAGCAGAGTTTGAGCAGAACTAAGAACAAATATAAGGTAGAAGTAAAGCAGACCTTCAAGCTGATTTAGGGCAGACCTTTTAGGCAGATCCTAAAGGTTCCCTGATAGAAAGACAATTATCAGAATTTGATTCAGAAGTTATCAGCATTGTACAAGGACAAGTATTGAATAAAACCAAGTATCAGCAGTATTGAACTAAGACAACAGTGTGTGTGTGTGTACTGGACTGAGTATTGTGGCATGAATAATAATATGGATATTCTGATTAAGTGGAGCTAATACTGTTTCTCATGGATATGAAATAGACATATTAATCAATAATCCGTGACTAATGTTATACACACACACACTTAATATGTTGTTATTCTCATTACTGTGTATCACTGCATAATTGAATAAATACACTGATTCCTTTGAAGCTTCATCCAATCTGCCGTCCTGGTATGTACGGGAGATATGGGCATATAAGGAGCAGCTGAGTGGCCCATCCAAGCTAAATAGGAGGCTGGATGATGGATATACTTCCATGCCACTTAGCAGGACGATACGACAAATATACTCTCGTGCCCAATTGAGGCCGATACGATGGATGTAATCTAGTGCCCCTTAGGAGGCCAAATGACGGATGTACTCCCGTGCCCCAAAACTCAGTGGATAGGCTCAAGGCGCCTTGTATGATCTTCGATGGGCTCCGTAGTGTGGATGAGTCATTGGATAAAGGCTTGAAGGAATCCCACATATACTATATGACTATTATGATTTGTAACTTGATTATATGTTTATTTATCTTTTGGTAACTAATCTGATTGCATGTTCTAATTTAAGAGATTAAAGTTAAATTTCCATTTCCGAGCACAATCCAAACCCTAGTTGGGAATTTGAGGGTCAATCAAGTAAATTCCCATTTAGAGACATTACATTACGATGTCTTTTGTGTCCTCAAATTTCCCTTAATCTCCTCTGTAGTCAACATACAATGTCTATTGTTATGTTTGATAATATAGGTTATCCGACAATGTATTAATTGTCCATATTAAGTTTGTTGCCACTCTCAGGTAGTTTTAAGTGTTGGTCAATTGACGGTTGTGTTCCTCTTGGCAATTGTCAGGTCCTTTAAATATATTATGTATCGTCAAGGAAGGTGGTATGGTGTAGTCGGATGAACTTTAATCCTTGGCTGGTCATCTCTGGTCTTTTTCTCTGTAATAAATTCATGAGCTGATAAAAATATATTTTACTCCTGTATTTGGTACGCTTTGCCATCTTTATTATTATTTCATGCATGTAGTTTATTAGATATAGCAGTAACCATCCTCCAAACCATGCAGCCAACATTTCTAATTCTTGAACGTCTCACTACAACTGCGGCATTCCACAAAATAAGGTATAAACCAGCCCAGCATTGCTCAGAAAGCTTTCTGCAACACACAACATTCCACAAAATAAGGTATAAACCGGCCCAACTTTTCTCAGAAGGTTTACATCCAATCCAGTTAGAAAGCGTTGGAATCATGTTAAAGGGTATTTAGATATTTTCAAGGTAAATTTGATTATTGTTTGGAATATTTTGGGACTAGCAACAGCTTGGTTGAGATATTTGGACATACAGGGATTTGTTGATGCTGATTTGGTAGGTAGCTTGGATTGGAATGTCCATTAGTGGGTATGTGTTTACTTTGTTTGGAGGAGAAATGAATTGGATGTGTAAAAGGTAGGCTACAATTACTTTATCCGCCCATCGAAGCAAAGTATATGGTTCTTATCCATGTCTCCAAGGAGGCAATTTGATTACAGATGTTGTGTATGGGCATTGGTTTTTCTTTCAAGATTATTCAGATTGGCTGTGATAGCTAGAGTGAAATATGTTTAGTCACAAATTCCATCTGTCCTGCATAGACTAAGTATGTGAATGTACAATATTGTTTTGTTTGTGAATTGATTACAAATGGACAAACTGAACTGAAGAAGATTGACATTAAAGAGAATGTTGCAGATGCACTTACTAAACCTGTGAGCACAATGAAATTTACACGGTGCAGGAAGGCTATGGGTCTTGTTCCTAGTACTTAGTTGATTTATGAATTTATTTTCCTATGAATGTATTTACAATGCATAATGTCAAGAGGTAGAGTGTTGGGATAAAGGTGCCATCAACCTTGTAAATCTCACATAATTTAATCACACCTAATATTGTTTGTAAACCATTCATAAGTGTTGAAGTACAGCTCAACATCTATGATGGAGATCGATGTAATATTGGCTTGCACTATTTTATTTCTGTACTTACCTTCAATCAATCTATTTTGGATTATATGTATATGAGTGAGAAGACATATCGA
>MU224029.1:2921351-2957280 GCA_018584345.1 Thuja plicata | reverse complement strand
TTCTGGAACCTTCCCAGGCGGTGGAAAATTGCCTATATAAGGAAGGCTGTATTATTGTCTTAGGCAGTTCAGAATAGTTCTGGGTAGTAGATCTGGGTAATAATTCGAGGCTTTGTCCTATAGAATATTGTAAGGGAATGCCCATGTGGCTTTGCATATTGTAATTCTGAAAGTTTGTAATTCCACATTTGTGGAGATAATAAGAAGCCAATTTTCTGTTCTTGCATATTGTGGTTGTTTCTCTGTTTATGTTATGTGTTTGTGGTATTAAGGGGAGCACCCTTCATCAAATTCCCAACGAGGTTTTCCTCTAATCGAAGTTTCCCTGTAATCATGTCAGGTGTTATATGTTCTTGTGTTAATCTCCAATTGGTATATATTTGATTTATGTTTAAAGTTGCTGAAATAAAATAAATAGTTAAACACTGATTCACCCCCCCCCCTCTCAGTGTTTCCAACAGATCTATCTATGGCCCTAGGAGGAACTTGACTTCTTGATGCACCCTGACTCATCTACTCCATCCTTCTCATAAAATTTTGCATCATAGCACTAATATGACCTAGATATCCTGCTCCACTCTGCTAGGTGGAGGTGGTTGTACTGGACCTGTCAGAGCTACACTAACCTGCTGTGGTGCCTGTTGTGCCTAATCCTGTACTTGTGATCCTAAAACTTGCCTGGCCTAATCAAGGTGTGCCTTCCTATCATCCCTTTGTCTCTGATGTCCCCATGTTGTAGCTGGTATGGGAGGAACCACCCAACTATGCCTAGGAAAATATCCAACACCCCTAGCACTGACATGCCCACCCCACATCCGAGGTCCCATCTGTCCTCTTCCTAAAGCTTTAGGAGCTCTAGGTACCCTAGGAGCTCTCAAAACTCTAGGATCCCATTGTACACTCTATACTCTCCGACCACCTCCACCTCCACCACCATGTCCTCCATCATCATCATCAAATATCTTATCTATATTGGGGATAGGCTCCGCCAGATTGGTGTATCTCATGAATTTGTGTCTAGCAAACCACTCTGATCTATACTCTGCAGACATCCCTGCATTAGCTACATGGTCTAACATGTCCCATCAAATAAAATCTAATCTATCAATCTCGGCACAAGCAAACTCATAGTCAAATTGAGCTCCCCACATGGACTGCTCTGTCTATACACATGCATACAATGCCATACCCTATGACATCTCCTATACCCAGCCATAATGTCGTAACACTCTCATAAAGTTGAATCTCTCATTCACTAGAGGTTATTGACCAATAATCCTTCAAGGGGAGAACATATAAGGTATCTCATCATCATCCTCTCTCCACTGCTTGCAACCAGGGTAAGGTCTCCAGATGACCTGATCAATGTCATCTATCATCCTCCGCCAATACTCAACCTTTCCCAGATGATTTTGGACAATCATACCCTCATAAAGGAATGCATACGGCCATCCTCGACCCCGCACTCGAGCTGCAATCGGTCTAGTGACTGGGATGTGCTCCCACGTCCATAACTGTAACAATATCGCTCCTGCCAATATGGATGTTCTCTCTCCATACACAACCTCATGTAAATCATGATATAACTATACGAGCACATAGGAATCCCAATCAAATCTATGAGGATGTGCAAGTAAGTCCTCTAGGACCTGGCCCCATCCAACTATGAATCCACAAACTCATCTATCCAGAAGGATTAAATCACCGATCACTGCACCAAACACTGCAGGCAAATTAAGGAACACCACAAAATGTGTCCATCTAATGGTATCATCACTAATTGTTAGATTTGTAAAGATCCATCTACAAGCACTGCCATCATATACCTGATCATAGTAAACCCTATCTCCACGGGTAGGGATACATAACAATCTATATACATCCTCGGGTGTGATAGCCATCTCACCGAGGGGTAAGTGGAAGGTATTATGGTCAGAGTGCCAATGCTCTTCCATAGCTGTGAGTATTCCCTAGTTTAGCTAGAACTAAGGTATATCAAGAAGGAAGTATAAACCACACTGCTTAATCATGGGTTTCTCTGGTCCAGTCAGATCACCCACCAAATCAAGCAACCACGATGGTAGGCACCGTACAAATAACTTATGGAATCATACCTATTTTGAAAATCAATTGAATCATATCAGTATCTTCGTATCAATGGATCATTTCAAGTCAATCAAAAACTATCAAATAAATCCTTTTCTCTTTTTGAGCGCATCAACCTATTGTTCCTAACTCTAGACCTTGAGAAGGGATCAATATATCAGTTATCCTGTCAATCTATTTTCTACCCAATCAGATTGAAATATCAAACATCCATTTTTGTGATCGTGCTATTATCATAAACACTTGGTAGCATTACTAAACACACCTATCTATCTTGGAAATCAATCTGGTAATCGAGACATTCAATCGAAACCAATTTATTCTTTTTGAAATCGGGTTTTTAGGAAATTTTCTTGCAGACATCACTTCACAGAGTGTATGTTTCATTTCATGATTAAGCATCATTTTATCTATCATATCCGTGACTTTCTAGATTTGGGGTAGTACTTTTCCTTATACACATCATTTGCCTTTCTTAGGTGACATTTCAATTATCCTAAGCGGCATTAAAAATCTTGTTTTTCCCTAGGGTTTCCTACGTAGTATTTTATCTCTCACAAGCATGTTTTAACCTAATCTATACATGACATTCAAATGTGCATAGGCATCATTTCACAATGCGGACATGACATTCGGCATTGCTAGGCAGCATTTAAACTATCCTACGCGACATTTGACCTAAAATTGTCCTACTTTACCCTAGTAAGCATGATTAAAAGCATTAAATGTAGTTGTAACAAAGCAATAAATGCACAAAGAGGTTCAAAACCACTTACCGGAGGTCCATAGTCCACTGGTCTTTGATATCTACACCCTCACTCGAACCGATGCTCTCGAATGGGGACCACCATTGTCAAAAATCACAAGGAAATCAGAGAAAATTCTCAATAGTAAAAACTAAAAATGAATAGTAAAAATGGATTTTTTAACCTATTTATACTATTTGACCTAATTTTGAAGAGATTTGTGACCTAGTTTGACCTAATCTACATTTTCTTCACACTGGGGCATGTTGTTGCCAAGATCATCATCATTGTTTTCAGAAATGAAAACATATTGGATCTATTCTTTATCAGTATCAATATCTTTTGATTTCGTACATCAATATGGTTTTCATTTCTGAGGGGGCATTATCACATTATCCAATCAGGATTCTACATCAAATATCAATCTAAATCTAGGGCATTGAAATTTCAAACTATCATCAGTGGGGCATTCTACACCTTATCAAATCAGTTTCTTCAATCTTCAAATCAGAGTTTTAAATCAAGGTATCACATCAATCTTTGAATTAGGTTATCAATCAATCAATCAGGCTTTGTATCAAATCAATCAGGCATCGAATCAGTCATCGGGACATTAAATTTTCTTTGAACTAATGCGCTTCCTACATCAATTCAAAGAGGGGCATTTGTAGACACCTAAAATTGGTCAGGTGTTCTCTAATCAAGAAAATCTTGCAAATCTCAGCAAATTGCTCTAAATCTCATCAAAATGGATCAAATCAATTCAAATGGACATTTATTTAATCAAATTGGGATAAAATCAAACTAAATCAAAGGATTAATTAACAATTACATCAAATGATTAAATATAAGCCTAAAGGGATTAATCAAACTATATAATTGATTTTAATCAATTAATTGTATAGTTTAAATCAAAAATCAAATCCAACCTATTCCTCAAGATGGCTAAATTAATTAAGTGATTGAATTAATAAATCCTAATATATTTCAACATGAATTTGAGGAACCAACGAGAATTGAGAAACAAAAACACATGGATCACTTCAAATTTGCAATCTCAAACACTCATTTTGAACTTTCAATCATAATCACTCAAATTTGTCTCTTTGTCCCAACCTTTGAGACAAGCATTTAAATTATCCCCCCATTTGAAACCATTTTAAATCCTTTCACTTAACCAAGGCTTAATAATGATCAATTAACTCTACTCCCTACACTTGGGAAAATCCTATAAATAGAAGCCATTTTGCAAGCATAAACAATCCTAGACATTCATGAGCAATTGCATCCTTATTATAGAAAATTTTAGCAATATCATAGGCATTTGAGAGCATATTTGAGCATATTTTGAGAAACTAAGATCATAATAGAATGAATTGCATTTCTAATTTGAGAGTTATGAGCTAGAATAGGCATATCATAATAAAAATTTTGAGTCTAGGATTGTCACTAGTAGAGATTAAGGTTGAGAGCTCTATTAGCAAAGCTTAGTTAGAGATCCATGAGATGTTAAATGCTTTATTTGTCAATTATTAGATTAAATTGTATTATTGTTTCCATATAATTGATAGATTGCACCTTTATTTCATGAAGGTATTATTTATACATACACAAGACCCTAGATGGATTGGGAATAACCTAAAACCATCCTATAAACACAAAAGCAACCTAAAATAATATTTTTGGACCTTTTACTAAGTTTGACCCTCAAGGCTTATAATGATACCTTGTGACAACTTGTTTTATAGAATGGTCCTTATTACAAAGAAAGGGTTCCAAGGACCTCAAAAAAACCTATGTCTAATGTTTCCTTCATCAGTGCCCCAAGGAATTCCAAGGGTGTACTTTGAGAGCATAGGTGCTCCTGCACCATACTCCCTTGTCGAGAAAATCTCAAGTTCCACTTGAGAGGAGTGTGTCCCATGTGGTTCTATGTTGTGCAATATCCTTCTCATCCATCCAAGTGGAGTCCACGTCAGGTATCCCTTTCCACTTTACCAAGTAATATTTATAGGTATTTTTCCTTTCTTGTTTGATCACTTTTGTATCAAGAATCTTCTCCAATTGCATAGGCTCACTAGGAGGTAAGTCTTTGAGCCACTGTACTTGTTCTTTCTCCTGTAAAGAATCATTAGTATATGCATCACCTTTGTAAAGAGTAAGATCTGATATGTTAAAAATAGGAGAGATGACAACTATAGGGGGTAGGGTGATTTCATATGCATTTTCACCAAACTTTTTAAGAATGGTGCATGGGCCAAATTTTCTCATTTGTAAATTTTAATGTGAACCCTTAGGGATTCTACCCTTTCAAAGATATTCCCACACCTTATCTCCAATGTAAAAAAAAAACTTCTCTTCTTCTCTGATCTGCTTTTTGTTTATACTTCTTTGTATTCTGTTGTAGTGAAATTTTCACTTGTTCATGCACATGTCTGATTAACTCTTCTAAATCTCACCTTCTAAACTAACCTTTTCATCATTAGGTATGTCTCTAAGCTCCATGATGCCTCTAAGGTGCATCCCATAGATTATTTTAAAATGAGTTTTCCTCATGGATCTGTTTATTGAATCATTAAATGCATATTCAGCCTAGAGTAATATAACATCCCATGACTATCCATATTACTTTTTTGGGCATCTCAGAAGGTTACCAAGTGATCCTTTGACCACTTCATTCTGGCCATCAGTTTAGGGATGGTAGGATGAACTAAAAGATAGGTTTGTGCCAAGCTTCTTCTAGAGAGTCCTCAAAAAATTCCCTTGAAACTTTGCATCCCTATCTGAAACAATAGTGAGTGGTAGTTCATGAATCCTAATCACTTCTTTAAAGAAAATATTGGCAATATTTGAGGCATCATGAGTGCTCTTACAGGGTATAAAATGAGCCATTTTACTGAATCCCTCAACCAATACAAAAACATTCTCAAATCCCCACTTGGTTCTTGGAAGACCCATTATGGAATCCATGCTTATACTCTCTCATGGTCTGGTTGGAATAGGAAGGGTCTATTACAATCCCTGATTGGTAGCCACAACTTTTTCTCTTTGGAAAATGACACAAGTCTCTACAAAATTCCTAATGTCTATGTGCATCTTAGGCCAATAGTAGTTTCTCCTCACTAGTTCAAGGGTCTTATCTAACCCAAAGTGTCCATTCAAGTTTCCATAATGATTTTTTTTATTAGGTTATCCATCATAGAGCATATAGGTATGCATAATTGTCCCCCTTTGAATAACAAACCATTTTGTATCAAAAATTCTGAAAATTCAGTGTGATATACATCAGTAAGTTTATTGCAAACCTTATATGCTTCTCCAAAGTCTGCATCTTTCTCATATAGATCATTCAAGGCATCTATCCCAATGCTCTGAAGTTAGACTTCCTACACCAAAAAAATCCTTCTACTTAAGGCATCATCAACCTTATTTGCTTTCCCCTTTTTGTGTTTGATTGTGAAGATATAAGCTTGGAGTTGCCCTACCCACTTCAGGTGCCTACAATTCAGTTTGTCCTATCCATTAAAGGATTAGAGCATGGTTATCTCTATAAACAAAAAATTCTTTAGGTAGGAGATAGTGTCTCCACTTTTTCAATGCTTGCACCATTTCATACAATTCAAGATCATAAGTAGAATACTTATTTTTATCTTCAATCAATTTCTCTAAAAATAAATCTATAGGTCTACCATCTTGGCTAATTACTACCCCTATTTCCAAATTAATTGAATTAGTTTCAACACTAAACACTTGGTTAAAATCAATGAGGATTAGAATGGGAAAATGTGCCACTCTAGATTTGAGATACTCAAATGCATCATTGGCTTCTTCAGTCCAAGATAACTTTACCTTTTATCCTCCTTTAATGGTGTCTAATATAAATTTTCATATATGTCTGGAGCTCTTTATGAACTTTCTGTAAAATTTGGCTAGCCCATGGAAGCTCTTCACATCACTAGGTGTCTTTGGAGGTGGCCAATTGAGTATGGGTTCTACCTTTTTAGGATCCATTTTGAGAGTGCCTTTAGAGATTAAAAAACCAAGAAATGTTAGTTCCTCTTGCATAAAAACACATTTATCTAGATTTATTATCAGCTTGTGTTCATGAAGCCTCATCAAGACTTGTTCTATATGTTTAAAATGTTCTTCCCTTCTCCTGCTATAAATATAGAGCAATAAATTCACCTATAAAATCAATGAAAACTTTATTCATAAGTTTCATGAGTGTTCTTGGTGCATTACTCAATCCAAATGGCATAAAAATTCATTCATACAACCCCCACAAAAATCCATTCATACAACCCCTCTATTGTTTTGAAGGTTGTTTTCCACTCATCCCCAGGACTAATTCTAATTTTGTGATAGCTTGAATTAAGGTATATCTTGGAAAAGTATGAAGCATCCCCTAATTGATCCAACAAGTCTTTAATTCTAGGGATGAGGAATATATACCTTATGGTGATTTTATTCAATTCTCCATCCTTCTTAGGATCCAAAATATATGGTAATTCACATGGGATGATACTCTTTTGTATGAGTCCTTTGTTAAGAAAATTTGCAACTTGTCTAGAGACTTTTGCATTTTGGGTTGGTGTCATTTTGTAAGCAGTCTTATTGAGTAAGGATGAGCCTATTATTAATTCTATTTGATGAATTATTTCTCTCATGGGTGGGAGGGTATGGGGAAAATCATCACCAACTACCCCATGGTAAGTATCCAACAAGTCTTTTACTTCATTTGATATCTACTTCTTCTCTATAGTCACTTATTTTTCCTTTGGTTTTAGTATCAAAGCATACCCTATGTCTGATTCCTTAATGGTTTTTATGATCTCCTTTTGTCCTACCAAAGTGGTTATGGTTTCATTAGATTTATCACTATTGTCCTCCTTAAGAGGTTTCATGGTGTATTTCTATCCATATTTCGTGAATGTGTAAGTATTTATCTTCCCATCATGTTGGGATTACCTATCAAATTGCAAAGGTTGGCCTAGAAGTATGTGGCATGCATCCATTTCAACTATATCACATAAGACTTTATCCTTATAGTCTGAAATTGAAAATTATACCCAAGATTGTTCATCTACCACTGTTTGTTGGTTCGTTGTTAACCAAGACACTTTATAAGGACATGGGTGAGGTATTTTATTCAATTTTAGTTTTTCCACCATTCAATAGACACTAAGTTCTCTGTTGAACAAGAATCAATCAATAGTTTACATACCTTGCCTTGGATTTTGCATACATTCCTAAATAATATCTTCCTTTGAGATGGTTCTTGGTTGACAAGGACTTCAATAGTATCCTCTTCATCATGAGGCATATCTCTTCTTCTGGATCTAACTCCTTTGCTGGTGATTTCACACTCTAAGATTCATCTTGCACAAGTTGTGTTCTTCTTTCCCCTTTCATATTTGATCCTATCCTCTCTAGACATATGTAGGTAGGGTGACCAATCTGATTGCAATTGAATCACCTTAAGGGACCTCCAATCCTCCCTCCAAATCTACCTCTTCTATTTGACCTTCTACCTCTGAAATTTCCTCTGAAACTACTCTCTCCTTGAGAGCCTCCTTAACTAGATTCTCCCTGTGGTCTGAAATTTTGTCCTCTTCCATTGGACATCCCTCTTTCTCTGCCATTTCTTCCTCCTACTCTATTAATTTTCTCTTGTCTTCTTTTTACCTTCTCCTCCAATTTCATTTCTAATTGATAACATCTATTGATTATAGCAGGGCACAATAGGTTCAATTCCTCTTGAATATTCATCCTAAGGTCGTTGAGATACCTTGCTACCTTCACACATTCACTCTCTACTATTTTTTACCTTAGAGACAACCTATGAAATTCTTCAGTATAGGTGTTCACATATATCTCCTTTTGTCTGATATTTTATCTATTCTTGTGCAATTGGACTTTATAGTCCTCAGGCATGTATGTCTCCTTAACTTTGGAGACCATAGTTTTCCATAAAGTATTCATTCTCCTTCCTTTTTTTTGTCTTTTCCCCTTGAAGAAAATTCAACTAGGTAAGGACTGCCCCCTTCAACTTGGACTTAACTATGTTCACCTTTTGGCTTTCAGGTGTACCCTCACATTCAAAGTAATTCTCTAAGTACTCTATCTAGTCCAAAACTATATCAATATCCATTCTTCCTCCAAAGGTGGGTAAAGCAGACTTTCCTTCCATGGCTCTTCCTCACATGGACTTGAGGGCTTGTATGAAGGGCCTTTAGTCTACATGAATCTCCTCTTCTTCCTACTCAGGGATCTCTTCCTCCTCATCCCCTTCTTCTTTCACTTCAAAGGTCTTCAACACTTCCTTCATCTTACCCTTCAACTTCTCCATGTCTTCCTTTAACCACCTATTCTCTGCCCCTTGATCTTGCACTAACTTTGCAAGTTCAGCATTGGTCAACTTAGGAGGCATATTTGGAGCCTCACTCTCTATCTCTTCTTCTGACATGTATTAAAATTTTCCCAAAAAGATCCTCCACATGCTATAGTACAACTTAATTTAGAGGTCGACAAGGTAGGTTGGTAGGTAAGCCCAACCACAACTTTGAATGCTCTTCTCAACTTTACTCCACAAAAAAACACCAAAATCCTTTCTTAGTGTTTGAAAACCCTCATTTTAAGATTAGATAATCTCCTTAAACATCCTAAAAACACCAACCTAGTATGCTCCCAAGTTCAATTCACAATTCCTTCTCAAACACTTCCTCTCAACACACACCAATGCATCATTATTCAAAACATCAGCAAAGGGAGTGAATCAGGGTTCCACTTACCCAAAACAAGCAAGTTAGGATCCACTTAAGGCTTCTACAAACTCTTATTGATAGCAAAGATCAAACTACTTCACTATACTTAGTTCAACAAGCTTCCCTTGTAGCCCTATGCACGGGGTTTTCTTGAGATAACTTTTCTTTCTCTCAAAGACTACCAAATAGATAATGGTTTTGAGTACCCTTTTGGAATATGTCCCCAACACCAAATCATTAGAATCCAACCCTTTTTATACACCACAAAATTTACACAAAGTAAAGAGGCCTAAAAGGGCTGATTAGGTATGGTTTCCAATTCAATCCTACCCACTCCCTACAAGTTTTTGTGCATCAATTTGCACTTGACTACAACCGAACACATAGAGATGCTTGGCCTAGGGCTTGGTGATAAAGTGGCCAAATGGGCTCCCCCTGATCTATCCTTCTATAATCATAAATTAAACTACCCCTACTTGCATTTCACCAAGGGCCATGAGAATCCCATGTGGCTTGGAAAGTTAGGGGCACATCTTTTCAATACCCTAATGAAATCGGGTTTCCTGGACTATTCTTTCTTGAACCAAGAATTTCAACCTTCTATCTTCAACAAATACACTCAAACCAACTGCATTAGAGGCTCAACACCTTCTACAAATAAAAAATGAAGGAGTTCAACAACAATCAATTACAAAATGATCGTACTGTACGAAACAACATAAAATTACCCAAAAAATAGTTTCTTCATTCAATCTTTCCACCAACTTGCTGATTACATGAGTAACCTCTCATGTTTGAAATTTTTGAACATATATACGCCAAATCAAATGTCCAAAAGATAATTTCAAAGATTGAAGTTGTTGGGGGGTGGTTATGAACAAGTTGCAAAAGTTATCAAGCAACTTTTGCAACTTTTACAACTATTCTTGCAAAGTTGCTCCACTTTCTCCCTAGGACCTATTAGCACCCTATATAGATTGGACATACCCAAAACCATCCTAGAAACAAAAAAATCAACCTAAAACAAGATTTTTGGACCTTTGACTAAGTTTGACTCCCAAGTCTTATAATGATACCTTGTGGCAACTTGTCTTACAAAATAATGATACCACTAAATGTTTGTAGTATTGACATGTTGAAAGACATCAAAGATGACATTTCAACTATTAAACCTGATTACATTACTATTCTTAGTTTTTAACAATATTGCTAAGAAAACATTGGACATTATCAAATTACCTATTAAAGTAGGTTTGGTTATTCTAGATACTCCTATTCATGTGATGCATGGACCTCTTAATTAAAACCTTCTTTTGGGAAGACCTTGGTTATACACTATACATGTTGTTCCTTCAACTCTTCATCAAAAATCCAAGTTTATCTATAACAATCTGATGTACACACTTGTGGAAGATGATAGACTGAATAGTTGTTTGAATACTAATTCAAGAAATACACCTATGTTTATTTAATAAGAACAAGGTCAAGAAACTAAGGATGATCCTCCTTCTACTAGTGTCCTTTTAGATCATGATCTTTAGATTTCATGTCTACTTATATTGGAGAGCATAGAGTCCTAAAATTTGAACTTAAATAATCTAAAATTGACAAAGAATCCAAAACAATAAATCCTCTTTCTATTGAGCTTAGTAAAAAAAACTTGTTGCTTATGAAGCTAACAAATATTTAGAAAATATCATACCTAATTACGATGACATAGTGTCCCATGAGGCTCCATCAACTCTTTCTGATATGGCTTCTCATTATGGCCCTAGTTATAATTTATTATAAAAACATGGGTTCAATGGAAATGGATGTGGAAAACATGGAAAAGGAATTTAAGTGCCCTTAGGAAATGAGAGGCATGAACATTCTTATGGATTAGGATTTAATCCTTATAAGAATCCACAAATAGTTACTCTCAATGTTAACACTATCATGAATCTTCATCCAAAAGATGGTCTAGGGTATAAGAAAAAAAGGCATTGAGAATTGTAATAAACCTATTGAAGCATTTATTTTTGAGTCTCCTCCTTTGTCCACATCCCCTCCATCAAGAGATTATTTTTCCTAATCTTCTTTTTGCTAAGGTGCTTACTAGGCCTAAATGAAAAAAAAAACATAATCAACATCTTATGAATCTTCCTTTCTACGTGTATCACCGATATCATGACCACTCTTCTCATCAATTTCAAGCCTTACATTACCAAATTCAACAACTCATTGATAATGCCATTATTCATATATCTTGTCACGATGAGGTATTTTGAAATTGTGATTTCTTGAAATAACATCTAAGTTCCTATTATGTTGTTCCCCACTATGAAACATTGTTAGGCTATTCCTTGGGGGCTCATTTTTATACATGATGTGATCATACTTTGCGAGTAGCATAATAGGTCATCTTTATCCTTGTCTCAACACTTGGGGGGAAAGGTATTTTATCAATCCCTGTCATCCTCTTCCAGGATCCAATTTTTCCTTGATTAAAAAGTATTTATTTATCATCTGACAACCAATATTACATATAAATGTTGGTTATCATTAAGGATATATATCCTTGATCATAAATTTTTCATTGTTCACTGTTGGGTTTCCATGGTAAATAAATTATTTACCTTGGAGACTAAATAGTGTGACATCCTTAACAAGGATCCCTTTTACACCTTTTTAAGTGTATCTCTTGGCATTTTTCCCTTCCATGGCCACATAGGAGATGGGACCTCTTTGATTTGGATTGGGTGTTGCGTGTGGGTACTGTCTTGATGTTAAAATTGTTTTATCTTTGTTCTTCATTTTATTAAGATGTCAAAATAGTACTTCTTTTTCCATCTTAAGGGGGGAATACATAGCCTCCTTATTTCATATATATTTTTCACTTTAAGAATGAGAGATAGAGTACACTATCATAACACAGCTTGTTAGGGCCAATTACTCTCCTTTTCATATATTCAAAATTCATTGAATAGCCTAATACAATTTACTAGACCACTTGACCTATCTTTTTTCATGAGTTGGCTATCATAAAACAAATTTCTAGACCATCAACTCTTGGTCCTTTGACTAACTACACACTCTTGGTGCTTTGATTGGCCACACACATTTGGTCCTTTGACTGACCACACATATTTGGTCCTTGAGCTGACTGTTTTGGGATCCTTAGACTGATCCTCCTCCTCTCTTTGATGGGTGGAACTAGAATAACATAAATTTATAGACTCTCTCTCTCATGGATCACCTAGTGCAACATATTTTCCTAGCGTGTGTTATCCACTATTGTATTAATATCTCCTCCATGGTTCCATAGTATAACACACTTTTATATTGAATCAGATCATGGAGTCTTATCTAATCCTTGATACATATGCTCTTGCTCTTTTCAAGTGACCACTTGTGTTCTTGCAATAGATTTTTGAGTATGATATTAATAGTTGAGACATTTTATGTATCGAGGTCTCTTCAACTAGTCGACTTGGAATCTTATAAGCTCTAAGAATGTTTTATTTTTTTATATATCCTTGTATATTAATGTATGAGTTGAGATACATGGTTTGGGGGATTATGCCCTTAACTTAGTGATGCCTTATCTCTTTTTAGTTTTCCCATGATCTTCATCTCTCTCTTTCTCTCAGCTACTTTACCATGAGCAAGAGGCAGACTCATACTCCCACTAAAGTGGTGGCTAAATCTACCATCCTAAAAATTAAGCATCCTTATTAGGTGCTCATTTTTAGCCCCATTTTATTTTGTATGGGTTACCACATTTATTTCATGTCCTTCTATCCCTTTTGCATTTCTTCAAATCAACATTATTTGTTCAAAAATTGAGAATGACTCTAAATTTTAATGAATGATTACCCAATTATCCATCCATTTATAGAATTTTTCTCCCATCTAGGAACTATTAGACCCCATTTTGATTATTCCTAGATTTGAAGGTATTCATGCTTTATTTTCTGCACCTTTCATAATATTTTCCCAAAACTTTTCACAATTTCTTAGACCCAAGAATCACTCCAAAATCAACCCTATTGGGACTAGGTCAACCTAATTCAAAATTTTCCTAGACAAGGTCAACCAAGGTCAGCCTTGTCCTTGGGAATTGGTTTTAAGTGGGCTCTGGGCACGATGCAAAGGTATTTTCTCCTAATTATTTTCCTAGGTTGGTCCTACAAGTTTGATCCCTGAAATGTGTATAAAAGGATACCTCTTCCCCTCATTTTCACACACATTACATACCTACATCTTAACTTCATTCCAACATTATCAAGTAAGCTATTGTGCATTCAAGACAAAAATTAAACACACATTCGTTAGTGAAGGCATCCACCATAAAGCATTCAAGTACAAGGAAGACATCAAGCATTTTAAGTCTTCATTCCATCATTCCCATCATGCATTAAAGGCATTTCCTTCCATAGATCTAGCTTCCTTCCCCATTGAAGGCTAGGAAAAGGAGTTTGACATTAGGGAAGGAGATATAAATTCATTCATTAATTCTTCTTCTTATCTTTCTTCCATAATCCAACATTGTGGAAAACTAAGTCATTCCTCATTCAAGGGTTTTTTTTCATGATTTCTTATTGGTTTTTTGTGGAGTCCACGCTATTGCATCAACACTTGTGACCATATCCAAAGAGGCATTGCATCATTGAGGTATAAGGTGATTTGTGATATAGGTTATATTTCCATATGCAACTTTAATTTACTTTCAAGGTTAATTCTTAAACAGGGGCTTGACCAAGGCAATCCCCATTCCACAAAAAATTCTCCTTCTTTCTTGTGTGCTGGAGTAGGTGGTGTAGTCTTCGATCGAGATTTTTAGAGTTTCAAAACCATTGATAGATCCTCTTCAGATTTCATCATTTTTTGTGCCTCCAGGACTAGGTTGACTTTTTTGGACTAGGTTGACTTAAGTCGGCCTTGTCCTTTAGATATGATAGTTTCATAGTCACAAATTGCAGGTCTTAGAGTGCCAGATCTGGAATGGTTTTTGATTCTGATAGGTTCGAGACAATCATTTCCATATTTGAAGTTTGTTCCTCTTCTCCTAGCTTCAAGGTGAGTTCATCATTCTTTCCATCTTGCATTTACTTTTATGCAATCAAAACATATATCATATCTTTCTATTAATCATTTCCTTTGTCATAGCATAAGTCTCTTTCATACATTTACAGATCATAATCACACTCTATTCCATAAGGAATACCTAAATCCCCTTTTACCTAGATCTTGCATTAGCACCCCTTCATCCTTTTTTGGGTTGTACTAATCAGATTTGTTTAGGGGTGGGTTTGTATTCCAATGCACAATATGATTTGATGAGTGATCTCCATCCAAGCATTTCTCACCATTTTCTATTGTACACTTTGTTATATTTGTTACACTTTGGATTTTCCATGGATACATGTATTGACACCCAAGCCAACCAAAAAGTCAACATAGATTTTTCCAGTTTTGGGAAAATGGAAAATGTATTTTTTTCAAATTTTGGCCCCTCATGATCCTACAAATATCAAATTTAGAGAATAAGAGACTTATTTGCATTCAAGTGACCTAGAGGTTGAGATTTGACCTAGATAGAGGTACAATTCATTGATTGAATCTAATGAAACATGTAGATAAAGAGGTTATAATTCCTAAGTTAATGAAATATATATTTCATATAGCCTAAAATCTAATGTGCATAGACAATCACTTGAAAACCACAAACCCCTCCTATTTATTCAAAATCAAACCCCTATGGAGAAAGAGAGAATGGAAGTGTATAAATAAGATAACCTGAAAGAAACAACCAAATCAATATGAAAAACTTGAAGCAAACACTCCCTTATCAATCTCCATAGTCTTCAAGTTTGTTTTCTAGTTGTAAGAATGATGCCCTTAGAAATCTACAAGCACAAATGAAATAGATAAAAATAAATCTTGAGTATGTGCTTAAAAAAAAGTGAAGGAAGAGCTTCAAATTTATAGCTTTGGAGAGACGAACATGAATAGTGAAGATTGAATCCAACCTAGAAGGGATGAACAATTGGCATTCCATAGGAAATAAAGCCAGGAAGGAACCAGTTGACAAGTGGCATCACTTATCAGAAAGTGGGAATGTGAGTGGGAAAATGGAAATAAATAATTAATATTATTTTATTTTCATCAGCAATCATAGATTAAATAAGCATCTACTCATTCTTTTGATAAGAGGAAGGATAATTAGAAGAATATAAAATAATAAAATTATTGAATTTTTCTCGCGAAGGATGAATAAATGAAAATTTATTCATTTCATACATGAATATGGTAATAAATCAAAATCAATTATTGACTATAGTAGAATAATTATATAGTTAAATTATTTGAATTATTTAATTATAAAGGGACCTGGTGGTACCCTAAATTTTGAGAATTTAGAAGTCCCAATCCATTATCAAGAAGAAAGTTTCTCCATACTTAAAAGATCAAAGGAAGGAATATTTATGACACAAATAAATAGAACTAACTAATCGAAGCCTTCAGAAAATGCTAGAATTTAGACCTGCTACAAAGATGATTTCGACAGAGGATAAAGATGGTCGAATTTTAAAAATCTAAAAATGACCCAATTCAGGAAACCTCATTTCCTATCTCCAACAGAAATATTATCTTTTCACGAGGTGTTTTGGATTTTCGACCAAAGCCAAATCTGAAAGTTAGGTAGTTATTTTTTAGTTATTTTATTGTTTTTTCAAAATAATTTGTAATAAGAGTTGTGTCTTTTCATCCTAAAGAGGTGTGAAATCCACTCAAACACATAAATATGCATAATATAAAATGTAAAGAGAAGACAATACAACAATAATACAGTTTTGATAGATGGATTAGATGGATCAATAACTACAAATGTGAACTCTATTGTACTATTTTCATAATCAATAAAGATAAGTCTTTTTTTCTTCATGCATGTAATTGTTTCATTATCATTTTACAATTAGTCCCTTAGATAAACCAATAGAACTTATTCAAAGTGACAGTTTGATGTGCATGCTTCCTGGTTTGATTCATATTCTATATTTTCAATTGGTTTTCTCTTTTTGCATCATTAAATTCTGTTGATTGAGGCCTCAGTCAATTGGTCTGTCATCTGAGAAGTATTACCCTTTTGATATATCTCTGAATTTGTTTTATGTTGCATGTACATTCCATAACACCTTTGAAGTGATAAGTTTTCTTGTAAAACTGTCTCTAAGGTTGAACATAGGATTGGAATGATATTGACTCTATTTCCCATAGTTGATTGAGGCACTAGTCTTTCTTGTTTATTGGATTATAGTCATAGTTTCATTATTTAAAGTTTTGAGATACTATATCCATCTGCTCTATTCAGTTCATATCTTAAATCTATCAAACATTCTTTAAATTCTTGCAACATTACATTTGAACATTTTAATAATACATTGCTCTTAGTTTAAAGTAT
This sequence comes from Thuja plicata, assembly GCA_018584345.1. NCBI lineage: Eukaryota > Viridiplantae > Streptophyta > Pinopsida > Cupressales > Cupressaceae > Thuja > Thuja plicata. The sequence goes on along the minus strand of MU224029.1, from coordinate 2,940,217 downwards.
CTCATAGTAATTTTCCCTACTCTGGGATAGATAAGTTTGAATCATAAGTTATCTGCTCTAAAAAGCCCTTAAAGACTTGGAAGATAAGTTTAAGGTATAGGCCTACTAGCCTTGGTTCTGTAGAGCCAAAATTGTAGAAGGTTGATACTTGGAATAAGTTAAAACCTTGTTTGTTGGAAAATCACTTGGGTTTCTCATCATTGGATAAGGAAAAATCCATAGGAGATCCAATCTGTTGATTTGAGCACCAATAGGACCGAAGAGTATTAATTAATTATTATGAAATGATAAATTAGTTAAATAATAAAATTATTCAATTAAAATTACTAAAGGAGGAAGGCCCAATGAATAGAGTTGATTAGGGCTGATTAGGAACGAAGTATGGATGATTAGAGACAACTAGGGATGAAATAGGGAAGATTAGAAATTATTAGATATGAATGAGTAAAAATTGTAAATGATTAGGACAATGATTATTTAATTAATGAAGAAAATTGATGATAATGGAAAAGACAAATTTTTATTTCTACAAATTTTATAATCCTTACTAAATTTATTATTTTGTTTCATTCCACTAAGTACCTTTCTACTTTGCATTTAGTTTCTAATATTACCATTTAATGTTTCAATTTGGTAACATCTAAGTGCACAACGCTAATACCTATACCGGTCTATGTATTTGTTGCTTATATTAATTGTTAGTGCGGCTAAAACTTTTTTAGGTAAGCATATTTATCGTTAAAATATCTTACTCCAAGAAAAATTAAGGTATAACATATTAAATAATTTAGATCAAGATTTTGAATTAAATATTTTTACAAATAATTAAAATCCTCTTTCTTTTGATTCAATGGGGTTTAAATAAAAATAGGGTACTTGCACTTTAGACTTGGAAAAATTAGCAAATATTTGAGTTACTCAAATAATTTAGGCTAATCAATGTTAATTAGTCTAAGATATTTAATGAAGATCAAATAAATTATCTTGAATGAAATTATTAATTTAATGATAATTAATTAAACATTTGATGTACAAATATTCTAAAACTCCTTTGTCTATATATATTTTGTTTAACTTGATGTTTGGATGAATGCCCTATAAAATAGAAACTCATTGTAAATCGATCTAGTGGTTAGTTCTATAATTGCGAGATCTATCATTGACATAGTAATATATCCCATGCAGTTATAAATTTGATCTAATTATAAAGATTTTATCTCTCTAAAATCTCTAATGTTCTCCTTGAGACAAGATTTTAATCTACATATAAAGTAGATATGTGTGGTTGGGAGTTTACCAAAAATAGAGGAGATCTCTTCTTCAAATATGTAAGATACAAAGGCAACATATTTTAGAAATGAAGACAACATATTTTAGATATGATCAAAGATTGTAGGGAAACATTCAAGAAAAGTTCTAAATGTTAGTATAAGTGAATAATGTAAGGGTTGATGCTCTAATATATATTTCAACATGATAATTTATAAGAGTCTTTCATAATTTATAAGTTGCTTCAACCAAGTTAAAATAAATATTTAAACTATTTATTTCACTAAAAGGAGGTGCAAGGGGAACGTTGATAGTAGTATTATGTTGAAGAATATGGAAGTCCAAATATGAGTAAATTGCTTAAGCCTCCTATATAGTCCTGCTTGTTCTCAAAGAAGACAATTGAAGTCCTTAAATAAACAAAACATCCTAAAAGAAGAGAAGATATTGCAAAAAAACAATTAGAATTTTTAAGATGATTTCTCAAGGCCAAGCAATAGCTACTTTCCAAACAATCAAGAATTGAGATACCAAAAACATTTTTTCCTAGATTTTCTCTTATTTTTCAGTCACCCAGACTTTGGATTCAAATGCTAACTCACACTTAATAGGACCCTGAAGTACAAATATTGTCTAGAGAAACCCTCAGAAGTTTAAAAACAAATAATCCAAATGATTGAGGGACTATTTTGTATTGTAGGAGGAACCACCCAACCCCTCCAAATATTAAAGAGCCAAAGTCTTGCCACCACATAACCAACAAAATTATTGTTGAAATAAAAAAATGATTTTCAGGTAATTGAGATAGAACTAAAGCTTGACTGAAAATGTTAAAAAGAACATCAAAATTATGGGAAGATTCCATGCATACAACATATATGTTAGAAATAAGTTGGTGACATAGCTTCAGTAACATCAGATCAAATACTTCCATGACTTAAAAGAAAAAATTGAATTGAAAGAAAAAATATAATATGTCCATGAGACTATAATCTCGCAATAAAATGAGTCACTTATCGTAAAACCAACCCACATTCAAAAGACACAAAACCCATTCTTTCATTCAATGTATTATTGTTTTAAAAAAGGATATAAAGATGAAGCACACAAAGGAGAAACCAATGGAGGACCCTCTATTGATCATAAATGACCAGATAAAGATCTGATGCTCAAGCCATTACAATTTCCTCGTTAAATAGACATCTTTAGAATACTCCAGAAGTTTGCAATCATAAAATAAGAACATTCTGGATGGGACTGTGGCAGGTTGGACAAGTTTCTAGCTTCACTGTGCTAGTGATGGTTGCTACCAACAGTGGTAGTTGGATGGTAATTAATTTATTTTCCAACATCCCACGATAAATTAATTATTGAATTGTTTTAGATATCCCCCCATAATTTAGAAATGATGGGTCCCAACTTAAAGCCTTATTAGGTACCCATTTACATTGTTTCCCCAATCATTGTTGGGTTTTCACAAATTACCCCTAACCAATGTACAAGTTTGAAGTACTATTTCAGTCACCACAAACTTTGCACTCAAGTGGTTTTAGCTCACCACAAACCTCACACGTGAAATAAGAAAGTGGTTTAAGGATGACCATGAACCTACCACAAACCAAGCACTCACTGGTTCTAATGACCACAAATCATCATTGCATGTTCCCATCCTCTCGACATAAAAAATTATGGGGGGTGTTGGTGTAATGTTTATTTCACGGTATCTACAATAGTGTGTAAGTGAGCATTCAATGCACATTCCACAATTCTCTGTTATGTGGAAGACTCCAGAATTATCCTCCTCTACCTGTTTTGTAGCCTCTGAAGAACTTTCTAGAGGCCTACATACAATCTATATATACAGCAGCCTCCTTGATTTATCTGTGTAAAAAATTGGGTAGTGATTTGTATAATGAAATTATAATTTCATAGTGTTGATAAGCTGCTCTTTTCTGTTGTGTTTTATTGTGCTCTGATACCATGTTTAAAAAAAGTATATAGAGAGGAAGCACATAGAGGAGGATCAAAAATGATCAGATAAAGATCTAATGCTCAAGCCATTACAACTACCTCTTTAAATAGAGGTCTTTAGAGTACTCCAAAAAATTTCAATCATAAAAGAGAACATTCTAGATGGGACTCTGGCAGGTTGGACGAGTTTCTAGCTTCACTATGCTAGTGATGGTTGGTGCCGATAGTGGTAGTTAGATAGTAGTTAATTTATTTTCCAACAATTATGTGAATGGTTGATGCAATAATGGAGTTGAATTTCAAAGAATCCAAGATTCAATCAACAGATAAAAAATGTGAAATATTACATGTTATGAAACAATATGACAAATAATACAACATGAAAAAATGATCTTCCCAAAAGAAATAAACACATTCAAATTTGTGTGAAACCTGAGAAAGAAACCTTGTCTATGTGTATCATTTTTTTATTCTACAACAATGGATGCTTGAAGCTACAAAATCAGGTAACATGCAAAAATTATAAGGAGAGGGTATTACTATTTCCACAAAATAAAGTAAATGCTTGAAATTCTGAGAAGAGCTTGTAAGTGAGAAATATGTAGTACAAGCTATGAAAGAATTGGCAGAATTGGGTTGTCTACCTACTATACGCTTTTCCTGTACCAAATTAATCAGCTTCAAATTCTCTTGATAAAAACAAAAATTAAAACAATGATGCTACGACAGATATAGATTATTGCCAAACCAAAATAACCAATTTAAATATTCTTTTGGTGAAGAATGGATGTGCTAGAAGAGTTGACTTTCAGTAATGTCAACACGCATGTGTTGGAAATGAGATAAGTAAATGAGAGGGGAGGGGTGAATCAGTTACTCCAAAACAAATCCCTTGTCCCTTAGATGTCTTAAACAATGTAACATTGTTACTCGGTCAATTAAGATATTCTTCTGTAACTCGGGTGTCAAAGCAATCTTTATGATATCCAATGCATTTATACTTTAGTGATTAAGTGCAGAAACATAAAGCATGAAACAAATAACATATACACAGGTGAAACCAAGATTTAACATGGATACCCAATATGTGAAAAACCACCAATGTAACTAGTTACTATTTTTCACTCTTCTGAAGTGAGCCCTATTAGGAGCCAACCCTGTTAAAGGTTACAAAAAAACACTGTTAGGTGTGACCCTATTAAAGGATTTAAATCACCCTATGAGGAGTGGCCTTGTTAGAGGTCTTTAGCACTTCAACATAGAAATGCTACCTTGTGAGAGGATTCACAAAAATACTGTTAAGTCTACTCTGTTAAGAGATTTGAGATCATTGCTACAATTGTTAGAAAGTAACAATGAATTGACTTGTATGTGTAAGAAACTATCTTTGTTGATTCAGATCTATGTTCTGATTATAACTGGATCCTTGTTGATCAAATATTCTATTACATCTCTGAGTGTTCTGTGCTCAATCAGAATCCCATCTAATTTCTCCTTCACTCTTCATATCAAAGTATTCCACACTTATGCTTATCTTGAACTTTTTACACACTCTTATTCAATCCAAACTTGACCTTTCATATATATGATAAGCCCTGTCAAGTTGACTTGAATATACTTCTAAATAAGTAATAAATCACAATTAAGTTGGCCTCATATAACCAATTCATTATAGAATGTAAACCATTGTTAGTCAGCTGACACTGAATAATTAACTCGGTTAACACTGAGTTTCTTTAATGCCCAACAATGACTGAATTTCCCGAGTGACTCGGTCAACACTGAACATCTTAAATACCCTACTGATCTCGGTCAACACTAAAAGCTCTTTCCATTCACCAATTGTTCTCGGTTTGAATGTAGACATTTGTCTAACATCATTACATAAGTGTAAATACATGTGTAACATCAATGACAATACACAATTGAATAATTGTCTTCAACAATCTCCCTCTTTGGCATTGATGGAAACACAATATGTCATAATACAAAGAATTGTAGAGCAATAGAAAACTTTCTTTAATGTCTTTAGCTTCATTCTAATACTCATCCAAAAACTCCCTCTTTCATCAAACTTTGTCTCTTGATAAGATTTCTCCCTCTGACATCAAACTTTCCCTCTTTCTGTTATGATCATTAATGAACTCTCCCTTAAGTAATTTCTTATGTATTATAGAAAACTCTCCCTCTTTGACAATAGATGCAAAGAATCCATCTCCACAAATACTAAATATTAATATCAATAGTCAATACTATTTCTCTTTGAAGTTCTAATGTACCTGAATGTACTAAGTCATCTGGAATGGGCTCTGATGTTCCTACATCAACTAATAGATCTTAACTGTGGTTCAGGTTGATGCATCACTAAACTATATTTTAGTGAGCTTCAGTTAGGGTAAGCACCCCTAACTTTCCTCTAAGATACAAAAATTCATCCTTAGGTAAAGGTTTGGTGAATATGTCTGCAACTTGTTCTTTAGTACTCACATATTCCAACCTTACTTCTTTATTCTCTACCAATTCCCTCAAGAAATGATACTTTATTGTATATTCTTTTTTTTGGTGTGGATCACAGGATTCTTTGAAATGTTAATGGCACTGGTGTTGTCACAGTAGATAATAATTGGTTATTTTACTTCTTCCTTCATTCCTGACAATAACTGCTTGAACCATATGATGTTTGAACAGTTCACTGTTGCAGCAACATATTTTGCCTTTGTTGTAGACTGAGAGATACAATTCTGTTTCTTTCTAGTCCAAGACACTAACCTCTTTCCAAGAAAGAAATCTCCACCACTAGTGCCTTTTCTATCATCAACACTTCTAGCCCAATCAACATCAGTGAATGTCTTCAAATCAAAGTTCCCACCTTTCTTATACCATAAACCATAGTCTTCAATACCCTTCATATATCTCAAAATTCTTTTGATTTCCATTAGGTGATTGTCTCTGAGATTAGCTGAAAATCTTGCAACAATACCAACTACTAATGCAATATTAGTTCTGGTGTGAACAACATATTGTAATTTTCTAATCATGGATCTGTAGTTTGTCTGATCTACCTCCTTTGAATCATCATCCTTAGACAAATTTTTTCCAGTACACATGGGTGTTCCAACAGGTTTGGAATCTTCCATTCCAAATTTCTTGAGTATCTCCTTGATATATTTTTATTGAGTAATGTAGATACAATCCTTCATTTGATGAACTTATAATACAACAAAGAATTTGATCTCACCAAACATAGACATCTCAAATTATTTACTCATAGCTATAGAGAATGCTTTGCATAAGTCATCATATCTAGTGAATAATATGTCATCAACAAATATCTCTGCTAACAATATTTTATTATGTGGTCCTTCTTTGATGTACATGCTATTGTTATCATTGGTTCTCTAAAATCCAATATTTACTAGGTAACCATGCACTCTTTCATACCAGGCTCTGGGTGCTTGATTCAGTCCATACAATGCTTTGTGCAGCTTCCAAACATATCCCTTCTGCTAGGATCAACAAATCCTTCAAGTTTCTCAATGTAGACTTCTTCTTCTAAGATTCCATTCAGAAATGTAGATTTCACATCCATTTTCAATACACTTTGTATCCTTTATGTGCAGCATATGCCATAAGAGTTCTGACTCCTTCAAGTCTTGCAACGAGAGAAAAATTTTCTCCATAATCAATACCCTCTTCTTGAGCATATCCTTTGCAAACTAGTCTGGCCTTGTTTCTAGAAACTTCACCTTTTTCATTCATTTTATTTCTAAAAACCCACTTGGTTCCAATCACAATCTTGTCCTTTGGCCTAGGCACAAGACTCCAAGTTTTGTTCTTCTCAATCTTATAAATTTCTTCATTCATTGCCTCTATCCAATTTTCATCATTCAATGCATATTTAACAGTTCTAGGTTCAAATTCACTTAGTAAACATGTATCTTTGATTTTGTTCCTTGTCATTACGCCTTCTTTCTGATCTCCAATTATTTTCTCAGGTGCATAATGTGTTCTAACATACTTGGAGATAGTGGATCCTTTAGTCTTGATTCTGGACTTGATCAACTAGGTCTATCATTCTCAAAAATTCTTTCATGTTCTTTTGTTTGATGCTTAGGTTCCACTGTCTATGACTCGGGTTCCTCTGTCTGTGACTCAAGTCCCTCTATCTGAGACTGGGTTACCTCTATCTGTGACTTGGTATCTTCTACCAACAACTCGGGTTGCACAGTCTGCAACTCACGTTGTACAATTTTTGTTAGTATATTCAGTGGTTGATATTTCTGCTGTCCAATCACCATTGCTCGAGTAATAGGCATAGTATCAGGTTCATGATGCACAAGGTTCTTGTAGTCTTCAGGCTCTTTACTTATTTTCTCTTCACATATTTTTGCAAACTCATAAATCTTGACAAGTACACTTTCTATGACTTTATGAGTAGTAAGATTCAGACATTTGTATGCTTTGCTTTTACATGAGTAGCCTATGAATATTCCTTCATCACTTTTTGCATCAAGTTTTCCATTTCTTGCTTCCTTCAAGATGTAACATTTACTTCCAAGTACTTTGAAATAATGAACATTAGGTTTATAGCCATATCATAATTCAAAAGGTGTCTGGTTACTGCTTTTCTTCAGTTGAACTCAGTTCAAGGTGAACACTATAGTGTTGATGGCCTCCTTCCAGTATTTGGTAGCAACATTCTTTTCAATCATTAGAGTTTTGGCACAATCCATAATGGATCTATTTCTTCTTTCTGTTATTCCATTTTGTTGTGGTTTACCAGGGGAAGATACCTATCTTTTGAATACTCTTTCATTACAGAATTCATTGAAGTCATTAGAGATGAATTCTCCTCCTCTGTCAGATCTTAGACATTTTAGTTTCTTTCTTGTTTCCTTTTCAACTCTTGCAAGATACCATTTGAACTTCTGAAAAAGCTTTTGATTTTTCTCTGAGAAACATGACAGCCATCATTCTGGAATGATCATCAAAATACATAATAAAATACTTCTCTCCAGTATAGCTTGTTGTTCCAATTGGTCCACAGAGGTCAATATGTACCAATTCCAAGATTTCATCATTATTGTAATTCTTTCTCTTGAAACTCGTCTTGCTCATCTTTCTGATTTGACATTGTTTACATATTGCTAACTTGGGTTTCTTCAAAATAGGAATACCTTTAACTCTCTTGTTGTTGCTTATGTTTACCAGATTATCAAAATTTACATGACACAACCTTTTATGCCATATCCAACTTTCTTCTACTTGTGCAATGGAGCATGAACTTTCAATGAGATCAAGATAGAATAGATTACCTTTTGTTTGCCTACCAGTTCCAACTAGGTTCCCTTTACCATCCAGGAGCTTGACCTTACCATTCATGAATTCTACCTTGAAGCCAATGTTGTTCAGCTATGCTACACTGAGTAGATTTCTCCTTTGTCCTTCAACACAATAAGCATTATCACATTTGATTCCTTCTGTCAGAGTAATGCAACCTTTTCCTTTCACATAGCAGGGTTCATCATTCCCAAAACTGACACTCCCACCATCATAGTGCTCAATATGTTCAAATTTTTTCTTATCACCAATCATGTGATGAGAACAACCACTATCAATTATCCATGTGTCATTTTTACTGATATGTGAGAAAAGTGTTGTCTTTTCATCTTCTTCATCTAACTCATCTTTTATAGCAATATAAACCATTTCATCTTCTTCTTCATCACTATCAAAATCGTTAGCAATATAATAAGACTTCTTACCTTTTCCCTTGTATCTCTTATAGTTCTTGAAATCTTTCTTGCCTTTGTACTTGTTAAACTTTTTCTAATCTTTGTCTTCTCTGTTTGGACACTTGGAAGCAATGTGAACAACCTCATTGCATGAGAGATAAATCAATGGCATTTTACCTTTGTATTTACCTTTGGCAGCTTTCCTTGCAAGTAATGCTTCAATGATATCTAGATCTTCATCATTAGATTCATCATCACTATCACTTTCAATCTGCTTCCCTTTTGAGTATATATCCTTCTTACCAAGGTTTAATTTAGCTTTGAATGCAGACTCAAGATTGCTAGAGATAGGAGAATAATTGTCAAAGTTGTCCAGCTCAAAAGTTGTAAGCCTTCCGACTAATGTATCCAGAGTTATATCCTTATTGCACCTCATCTCTTGAATAACTGGAACTCTAATAGCATAGATAGGAATTAAAGTTCTTAATACCTTGTTGACCACTGTTGTATCTTTAATTATTCCTCCTGCAGCTCTGATGGCACTCACAATCTTCTTGATTCTTTTATTGTATCTTGTAATGTCTTCTCCTTCTTTCATTTTCATCTAATCAAATTATCCTTTGAGACTCTCTGCTTTTTCTCTCTTTACATTTGCATCTCCTCCATGAATGTCCTATAATTTCTTCCACATATCATAGGCTGTAGGGTAGCCCTTGACTTCATCAAATTCTGAGTAGTTGAGTGAAGAAGCTATATCAATCATCATTATGTTATGAAGCTTATGTTCCATCATCTGTTCCAAAGTCATAGTTGTTGTTGGTTCCACATATTTTCTATCCAAAAATTGCAAACCAGCATCTCCAATAGTAGATAGATGTAGCTTCATGAGCTCTTTCCATGCAAGGAAGTTGTCTTTGTTTAGCTTTGGGATCTCCCTTCTGTAAGACATCTCTGATATTTAGCTTAGGCCTTGAAACCTTCTCTGAAATCACTTGCATCTCTAATACCAATTGTTGGAAATGAGATAAGTAACTGAGAGGGGAGGGGTGAATCAGTTACTCCAAAACAAATCCCTTGTCCCTTAGATGTCTTAAACAATGTAACACTGTTACTCGGTCATTTAAGATATTCTTTTGTAACTCAGGTGTCAAAATGATCTTTATAATATCCAATGCAATTATACTTCAGTGATTAAGTGCAAAAACATAAAGCATGAAACAAATAACATATACACAGGAGACACCAAGATTTAATGTGGAAACCCAATATGGGAAAAACCACCAATGTAACTAGTTACTATTTTTTGCTCTTCTGAAGTGAGCCCTGTTAGGAGCCAACCCTGTTAAAGGTTACAAAAAAACACTGTTAGGTGTGACCCTGTTAAAGGATTTAAATCACCCTATGAGGAGTGGCCTTGTTAGAGGTCTTTATCACTTCAACATAGAAATTCTACCTTGTGAGAGGATTTACAAAAAGACTATTAAGACTACTCTGTTAAGAGTTTTGAGATCACTGCTACAATTGTTAGAAAGTAACAATGAATTGACCTGTATGTATAAGCAATTGTCTTTGCTGATTTAGATCTCTATTCTAATTATAACTGGATCCTTGCTGATCAAATATTCTATTGCAGCTTCGAGTGTTCTTTACTCAATCAGAATCTCATCTGATTTCGCCTTCACTCTTCATATCACAGAATTCTACACTTCTACTTATCTTGAACTTTTTACACACTCTTATTCAATCAAAACTTGACCTTTCATATATATGATAAGCCATGTCAAGTCGGCTTGAATATACTTCTAAATAAGTAATAAATCACAATTCAATCGGCCTCATATAACTAATTAATTAGAGAATGTAAACCACTGTTAGACGGCTGACACTGAATAATCAACTCGGTTAACACTGAGTTTCTTTAATGCCCGACCATGACTGAATTGCCCGAGTGACTCAGTCAACACTGAACATCTTCAATACCCGACTGATCTCGGTCAACACTAAAAACTCTTTCCATTCAGCAATTGTGCTCGGTCTGAATGTAGACATTTGTGTAACATCATTACATAAGTGTAAATACATGTGTGACATCAATGACAATACACAATTGAATAATTGTCTTCAACAACATGTTGGCATATAATTTCTCCCGTCTACTAATGAGAAAGACAAAATTACTCAACAATTCTCTAGAGGATTTTAGATAATAAAATATTTTCCATGTCGGCCTATGGTCTAGAATTATCTATGTAATTTCTAGAATCACCTATTTAACTTCTAAAGACCTTTATTTAAAGAGGCACTTGTAATTGTTTGAATATGAAGAAATCTCCAACTGATGAAGTATGATGAATGCAACAACATTCTCAGCTGATGTAATTATTTCATTTATATAAGATGTTGTGTTGAAGCACTTAAAGACATATACTTGTATTTATGTTCCTGAATTTATGTTTTGTTGATTCACTCCATCCACATCAAAGTGGTATCAGAGCTAGGAGGAAAGGGAAGGATGATTGCTAAAGAAAAACGAGATCATATGGAAGATTATTGATATAGACAAATTTTTGTTCACTGTCACTAATGGAACGTGTCAAAGCATAGGGTTTTAGCTGTTGTGTGAGGATAGAAAATGCCTCCATTCTAAAAAAGAGAAAGTATTTCTTTGAACATTATCAGCTGCCAGTTTGTGGAGGATCGTTGTTTTCTTATGTTTGTTTGTAGGTTGATGCCCAATTTAAGAAATCCTATTGAACTAAATTTTGTAGAAGAGATATCAGTTGATGAGAACTCAAAGCTGCTTGGTACTGCTTGGTAATGAAAGATTGTAAGCCAAGTGGAAAGAAAATATTGCAAACCGTTTAAGCCACAGTAATTAGCAAGCCGTTAAGGTATTCACATAAGTTTCAAGTCCCAACTGAAGATAAAATAAGCTTCTAAAGTCTATATCGCAAGAGACCAATTTGTTTCTACGGGAGACTAGAGAAATTAATTTGGGAGAATCAACTACCTTGATTATTTGCAGGTTATGTTTCAAAATTAACTATTACTCATAGGATAAGTTTATCCATTGAAGTTTAAGAGGAATTCATGATTCTAAAGAAAAATAAATTCATTAGTCAAAGGTTAAATGCAGTGCAATGGTGACTACAAATTGGAGATCAAAATAAATTCACAGGTTTAAAGGCAGGTCAATTTTTTGAAAAGATTTGTTATGGTTTTTCAGAATCTGTTAAAAGGAAGCTGCAATGAATTGTGATAGTAAAGGAAGAATAGAACTAGAAAGGAGATCTTAGTCCATATCATTGATTAGGTGTGTTAGAATCGCACATCCTCATAATTTAGACACATATGAGAGAGAGTTAAATCTTAGCCAAAAAAGGTTGTGTTTCCAAGATAAAAATGGATCATACCAAGAGAGCTGCAGTTGCAAAATCTAAAGGCTAGTGAACAACTCAGAGAAAGTAGCAACTCATTACTAAAAGGAAATTCAAACCAAAAGGAAAAGAGATAAAAGAAAGTGTGAATCATATCAAAACTAGGGTTGGAAAAGAAAATCACCAATGGAGATTCTAAAATATTTAAAGTCGCTACTAAAAATTGTTATCAATGCATTGAGAGTGAAATCTATCAAAATTATCAAAGCTAGTTCAAGAAAAAAGAGGAATGAATAAGGGAAAGGTTCATGATGTTCATTGGGAGTAGACTTGAAAGATTAAAAGAAGATTGCTTCCATTGAAGATAGAAATAAATTATAGTTGGTTGTTGTCAAAAGAAAATGTTCAGATCACTGCTGTGAAAGAGGAAAAAGCATGAAGGCAGTGATTTGAATGAGAACATTTCTGTAGAGGATTGATGAAGGTCACCCAACCAAATAATATTGAAGGAAATTGTAGAGATCGCTGGAAGGAGAAAAAAATGTAGAATGCATAAGTCGTGTTTGAAATGGTAAGTTGAAGGTTTTTATTATGAGGCGTTCACATTAAGAATTTAGTAATTGTGCTTTATTTTTTCTTAGAGAAGGCTATAACATTTTGCAAGGGTGTTATTGTTAAGGGGTTCAAACCATAAACATATATGAAGAAATTTCCCAAATTCATTCTAATTTATGAGAAAGTTCATAAAGGGAACAAAAGTTTTGTACAGAGATTATCAAATTTGGACAAATTGCATGATTTGTTAGATGACCAAGTTTAGATAGATTGCATGATTTATTTGAAGAATTTTCTATAGTTTTCTTATTTCTAAAGGAGACCATCAAATTTGAGAAGGAAGAATAAAGATACAACTATAGTTGTTAGAGGATATCAAGGGAGAGGAGGCATGCAAAGGTGCAGAATAACAAAGTCATTAGAAAGTGAACAAGGTGAGTTGAAAGAAATTGAACAAGGTGAGTTGAAATTATGGGAGAATAGGTATAAAGGTGCTAAAATAAAATGAAATTTTAATTTGTGAGGTTGATCTTTTGAAAAAGGAATTTGTGAAGTGAAGAAAAGTGAGTCAGAAATGATAGCAACTATAAAAGAGAATCAAGTAGATAAATGTAAACTTTTAGATAAAATTTATGATCTTTCAGAAGAATCGAGTGAAGTTAAAGAGAAAAATGAAGAGTTGAAGAAAAAGTTAAATTTATTTAATGAGTTTGATAAAAGGAATGATGAGTTAGAGAAAAGAGTGAAGTTTGATAATTTACAAAAGAAACTAAAGAGATTAGAAGAAGAAAATAATTTACAAATCAAAGAAATATCAAAGTTAAAAGAAAAGAACAATCAACTAATTCAATCACTTGTAGTAAGAAATGAATATTTTAAGTTAGGGAAATTAATATGTGATATTTCACGTGACACTAAAGATTTGTGTACTTCATTTGGTAAGTGTGACTTTGCAGAAGTTGTTTATGATGTGAATAAACATGTTAATGGGTTGACGAATTTGGTTAGATATGATGATAATGAAAAGAATATTGGGTTGAAACTTATGAAAAGAATGAGGTACAAAGGTGAAGGACTAGGGAAGCATGAACAAGAAATGAATAAGCCTATTGAGCCATTAGTAAAGCCAAAATATGTGGGCCTTGGATATGTAACATGTAGATGAAATAATGAAATGGATGTTCCAAGTACAAGAAAATTAATTCAAGGAATGCAACGCTCACATTGTAATAAGAAAGGACACAAAAGACAATTGTCTGGATCTACATCCTTGCACTATATATGGATTGAAGAATCATTGTGATAAGAAATGTTGGAACAAGGAGTCAAAGAATGAATGCACGATAGGTTACATGAAAATGGATTATAGATGGAGTTTTGGATCAAGTTGGAAAAATATTACAAGTATGATTACAAGGTCGTTTAAGTAAAAATTTGTTCATATGTGAAAAATAGTAACAATCCTGGAAGGTTTCAATGTTCAAAAGGTATAACAAATGTTTTTGGTCAAAGGAAAGCATATTGTCTAGCAAGACGTTTACAAATAGTGAGGAAAATTATAGAATATAGTTTCGAATGTTTGAAGGACTACCGCAGTAGTTGGAAAAGGCCAAGAGAAAAGGCATCATCATATTTGAAGACTGTTGAGATGGTTTGAGTCTATCACGAAAAGAAAGGATTTTTTAAGTTCTGAAGAATTGATTGTGAAAGAGATAAGAGAAAGACAACAATCAAGCAACATTCGTGGTCAACATTAGGGGGAGTGTTCGAATATAATTTCTCCCACCTATTAATGATAAAAATAAAATTAATTAAGAATTTTTTAGAGAGTTCTAGATAATAGAATTATTCTTGAAAGATAGAGATAAGGATAAAATTATATTTGTTTGTATTTTACAAATCAACCTATGTGTTGGGATAATATGCATGTATGTGTTGTGATTGATGTTTTTTCATTGATGTCAACATATTTCTTTGTTTGAGACAATGTTCCTATGATGTTCAGTGAGTTGTTTGGTTTGGTATCAACAGTGTATTTAAGATTAGAATCTGTGGATGTGTGTTTTTTTCTAGAGGGATGTTTGTAGTTGATTTAGGTCAACTTTCAGAGGTTCACGTGATGATCTGAGTGAGTTATGGGTTTCTGTGTTGAGACTAGTATTTTAGAAGTTCAGAGGTAACAATGTGACATTATTTTCATCCATAGTGCTCCACATTGCAATATTTTCATATGTGGATCCATGGAGAATGTTTGGGACATTGATATCTGTCCTTGACTCAATTGGTTCGTGATTTAGAGGTCTGCAAGCTATTTTCTTGATTGATAGTTGTTGTTGATGGTGTTCTTGAGGTTCGGTATGATGATGTTGATAATTCCAATAAATTGAGTTGATGTGGATGTTTCTAGATCATTCTTATATTGTGTTGTTGGTTTGCATTGATCAAGGTGATCATGTTTAGTGATTTTTAGGTTGATGAGTTAGTGTTCTTCATGTTCTTGGCTGAAATGATGATTGTAGCATGTTGCATATGATCGAGGCATAATTCTAGGAGGAGTTTCATGTTCGAGGTGTGTGATTTTGGTTTTATCTATGTCTAAGCCGACATTGTTTGGTTCACATTAAAAAATGTATCATGTATGAGTATACTTCTATATTTTAGGTGTGAGAGTTAAGCCGACCTTGTTTATTCTTTCAAGGTTGATGAGATGTTTAAATGTAATTGTATTTGTGTGTGGATCATATGGAAGAGTGTATGGATGTGTGAATATTGATTATATCTTTTGAAGGTAGAGATCTAGTGTGGAAAAGAAAGTTGTAATTGTACTTTAATGGAATTGATCTAGGCATGTTGAAGATGCTAATGTAAAGTTCATGATCTGTGGATTTTTGTCCATATATTTGTAATGTAGTTAGCCTTCCTAAGGAAAGAAAACTTTTTTTATATGAGTAGTGAGATCTAGGCAATGTGCATGAATACATGTGTATTCCCAATGTAATAATCCTAACAAGTTATAGTGTTTTTAATAGAGTACATCATCTTGTGGGTTCATCCCTGCCATGGTTTTTCCCTTGACCAGGTTTCCATGATAAAAATCTTGGTGTTATGTGTTCTTGATGTATTTTGGATCTGTGCTTCATTATTCATTTATCAGATCTGAAAGGTTAAAGTTTTGTTTAATTTGTGGAGTTTTGGACACAACTGATTCAACCCCGCTCTCAGTTGTGTGCTGCCATATTTCTATAAGTTGGTATCAAATCTTAGTTCCTCTATGGAAATTTTAATCACTTGAGGTGATTCGAGATGACAATTTTCAATAAGGATAGTCCAAGATTTGATGACACTAACTACACTCTTTGGAAGGATCACATGGAATGTCATTTGGGATGCATTGGTGAAGAATATTGGGAAATATCAAGACATAGTATGTTCCTCCTTCAAATATTACTACTACTACTCCCGATAAGAAGAAGAAAGATAAATATAACATTAGAGCCAAGGAAGCATTATTGAGTGCCTTGATTGATGTTGAGATGAAAAATATTATAGAATTAAAGACTTCTTGTGATATTTGGAAGAAATTGGAAACATTGTATGAAGGTGAAACTTATGTGAAGCTTTCAAATTTGAAGAGCCTAAAAGGAAAGTATGACACATTGAGGATGAGAAAAGATGAGAAAATTACTACTTACATGCAAAAGGTGAATGAGCTTGTGTGTAGTATTAGATGTGCCGGTGGATAGTTGGATGAAAAATAGATTGTCGCTTAAGTGCTTAAATCTTTACCCCCTTCCTACTGTAAACACAAATTTGCTTCTATTGAGGAGATAAAAAAATATGAAAAATGTTGTTAGTAATAACTGAGAGGGGGGGGGGTGAATCAGTGGCCTTAGAAATTTATCCTTCAATCAATAACCACCAATCAAATAAACCTTAGATTATTAAGTTCCTACAAGATGCATGCCATAAAATACTTATAATGATTAACTGTCTGTCTGTTTTCCTTGTCTGTCCTTATTCTCCTTGTCTGTCCTTATTCTCCTTGATTACCGATAAGCAGTATAACTATTTACCAAAACTCAGTAAATAAGCAGAGTATACCGATCAATCCAAAAATTCATATGTGAAATGTAAAATAGAAAAGTAATAAACCATACACACATAACACATGGATTTTAACATGGAAACCTTGTTAAGGGAAAAACCACTGGGACCAGTACCCCAAATTTTCTCTCTTCTGAAGTGAGCCCTGTTAGGAGCCAACCCTGTTAAAGGTTACAAACACACTATTAGGTGTGACCTTGTTAGAGGATTTTACACATATAGGTTGTCACTTAGTATCGGGCATCTAATGCTACCATCCTTGAATCACCCTCTCTCTTAGACTGTCAATAGGCATCAAGCATATCCAATGCTACTTTCATGAATCAACCTTTTTGGCACTCCTTGGGATGTACCTCAATATATCCTGCTATGTTAAGAGACTTGATGCTTCAATGGTTAAACTGAAACAAAATGACCTGTTTCTAATGCAACTTGAATTGCATATTTTCAGATCTATTTAATTAAATTACCTCTCTAATCAATGTATCAATTCAATTCTTTTGTGCTTCATACTTTCTACTCTATGATGTTGTGCTCACTGTTTGTCGGTGTCTGCAGAATTCCTTAGCTCTCCTTCAGCTTGATTGATCAGTACAGCATGAAGTTTTTCTTCATCAATTTCTCTTCAGCATCCTCTTTCTATTCACTCCCCTTCCCATTTTCATGTAATATGGAAATGAGTTAAGCTTGTCTCTTATATAGACATGATATTCACTGTTTCTTGATTCTTGATTCTTGGCGTGAAAAAAAATCCAGCCAATCTGACTTAAAGCATAACTCCAGATTTATCTCGTAGTTATCTTCTTTCCAACTGTACAAATCAGCTTTAAATCAATTACTTAACTCTAGTTTGAATAAAACAAAGAAAACAACCAGTTAAGCCTATCTTTAGCTCTTGCCAGCTAGATATTTTGTCATTTTCTAAACTCTCTATTCCATTGGTCAACTCTTCAGTTAGTCGTCGGTTACAACTACCAGTTTTTTTGGCGTAACTCTAGTTAGCTTCGGGATCTCTGTCCATCGGGAATCATTGGATATTTACTCATTGGGAAACTCTTTTTTCAGCTCGTCGGGCATCCTGTAGTTTTGCTTTGTCGAGCAATACTGTCTTCTACTCATCGGGTATCACTGTGAATTTTCTCTTTTGCCTTTACTGATGGTGTGCACTCCATCGGTGTTATCTATCACTTAGTGAATACTTAACTTTTATGCATTGTTGAAAGCATAACCTTTGTTCCATTGATTCTCTAAAGTATTTTGCATTATTTACATGACCGTACAGATGATATCAAATTGACATCAATGACAATACAAACCATTAACTGATTTAATGCCTTGCATTATCTTTAACTTAACATTGTCAAGCATTTAATCAGTTACATGTCATCAATCTCTCCCTTTGGCATTGATGGCAACAAAACTTATATTATCACATTATACTATTTCTAATACAATATGAAATACAATTGTTGAGATTCATCAAACTACCAATCTTTGTTTGATAACCGATAAATATCTGAACTTCAGTAAGCTTTGTTTTTAGCTTAGATTTGATTCTTGCAGCTTTCTATTTTCTAATGTGTTGAGTTCTCTTCTGGTGTCAATTTCTCTCCTTTAATTTTTCTCTCATTTTGATGTCTTTTTCTCTTTTCAGCAACTCTCCCTTTGTATAATATTTTATACAACTTTCTCTCCCTAAGCATATAATCTCTCCCTGTTGGAGTAATCTGATAATGGATAGTCTCTCTACCTTTCTCAGAGAATAATGTGATAATATGGATACTTTATCTCCCTTTGACAATAATGCCAAACAATTATTTTTACAAATATCTGACATTCATGTCAAATAATCATT
>MU224029.1:2899402-2919088 GCA_018584345.1 Thuja plicata | reverse complement strand
CATTTCTATCATCTTTTAAGATATAACATTGACTGCCAAAAATTTTGAAATAACTTACATTGGGTGTGTATCCATACCATAGCTCATAAGGTGTCTTCTTGGTGTCTTTCTTCAATTGTACTCTATTGAGTGTGTAGATAGCAGTACTGATAGCTTCCCTCCAGAATATTTGGGTGATGCCTTTTTCTATCATCAGTGTTCTAGCACAATCAACTATTGATCTGTTCCTTCTCTCAGCAATCCCATTTTGTTGTGGTGTTCTTGGTGGAGAAACCTGTCTTTTTATACCATTCTCATTACAAAAGTTAGTGAATTCATCTGATATAAACTCACCTCCTCTATCTGATCTCAAAAATTTTAGATCCTTACCACTTTGTTTCTCTACCAAAGCCTTATACCATTTAAACATCTTAAATGCTTCTGATTTATCTTTTAGAAACATAATTGTCATCATTCTAGAGTAATCATCAACAAAGAGAATAAAAAATCTATCTCCATAATAACTCTTTGTCCTCATAGGTCCACATAAATCAATATGGACTAATTCTAGAATTGCATCAGATGTATGAGTTTTGATTTTGAAACTAGACTTTGTCATTTTACCTTTTTGACAGTTTTTACACATGATGTTGTCGAGCTTGGTCATTGTCGATAAACCTCTGACATTTCTCTTTTTGCTAATTTTTATCATGTTGTCAAAGTTCACATGACACAGTCTTTTGTGCCATAACCATATATCTTCGTTTGTAGCAATCAAACAAGTGGAGTCAGTATCATTCAGATAGAATAATTCACCTTTTGTCTGCTCACCGGTACCAATAAGATTTCCAGATTTGTTGAAGATCTTTGCCTTATTATTTTCAAATGCTACTTTGTGACCTGAATTATTCAACTGAGAAACACTCAATAGATTATAATTCAATCCATTTACCTAATAATCATTTTCACATTTTACCTGGTTATTCAACATTATTGTTCCTCTACCTTCAACTGGACAAGGTGTGTCATTTCCCATTCTTTCTGATCCACCTTTGTAGTATTCAAAAGTCTCAAACTTTTGTTTACCGCTGGTCATATGATGAGTGCAGCCAGTATCTATGATCCAAACATCATTTTTACTAATTTTAGATATGAGAGCTATTTCCACATACCTTCCTTCATCATCATCTGAATCATCCTTTACAGCCACAAACACCATCTCGATGTCTTCATCAGATTCGGTGTCAATATCATCATCCTTGCAGTTTGCTAGGTATTTGACCTTCTTTCCTTTGTCCTTATAGTCTCGGGCATCTCTTCTTTCTGATTGTCGGTAGCTTTTGTAATCACCTCTATCAAAATTTTTCTCAAAAGATCTGTCATTACTTCTGTCATCCTTTCTTCTGTTAGTACATCTTGCAGCAAAATGTCCAATCTCTTTGCAATAAAACAAACAAGTGGTAATTTACCTTTGTATTTACCTTTGCCTCTCTGCATTCTTCTGGCAAGTTCAATCATCATGCCATTATGCTCATGCTTCTCTCTCATTTGTTCAACTGTTGGTGCTCCTGTGGGTAACACATATTCAATTTCTACAAATTGAGTAACATCATTACCAATACCTGATAAGTGGAGTCTTATTCTGCTCTGCCATGAAGTAAAATTATCTTTGTTCAACTTGGGCACATCTCGTCTGTTCATCTTGTGATCTTTGGCTTAGGTCTTGAAACCTTCCTTCTAAGCACACAAGCTCTGATACCAATTGTTAGTAATAACTGAGAGGGGGGGCTGAATCAGTGGCCTTAGAAATTTATCCTTCAATCAATAACCACCAATCAAATAAACCTCAGATTATTAAGTTCCTACAAGATGCATACCATAAAATAATTATAATGATTAACTGTCTGTCAGTTTTCCTTGTCTGTCCTTATTCTCCTTGATTACCGATAAGCAGTATAACTATTTATCGAAACTCTGTAAATAAGCAGAGTATACCGATCAATCCATAAATGCATATGTGAAATGTAAAATAGTAAAGTAATAAACCATACACACATAACACATGGATTTTAACATGGAAACCATGTTAAGGGAAAAACCACTGGGACCGATACCCCAAATTTTCACTCTTCTGAAGTGAGCCCTGTTAGGAGCCAACCCTGTTAAAGGTTACAAACACACTGTTAGGTGTGACCTTGTTAGAGGATTTTACACATATAGGTTGTCACTTAGTATTGGGCATATAATGCTACCATCCTTGAATCACCCTCTCTCTTAGACTGTCAATAGGCATCGGGCATATCCAATGCTACTTTCATGAATCAACCTTTTTGGCACTCCTTGGGATGTACCTCAATATATCCTTCTCTATTAAGAGACTTGATGCTTCAATGGTTAAACTGAAACAAAATGACCTGTTTCTAATGCAACTTGAATTCTAGATTTTCAAATCTATTTAAGTACATTACCTCTCTGATCAATGTATCAATTCAATTCTTTCGTGCTCCATACTTTCTGCTCTGTGATGCTGTGCTCACTATTCATCGGTGTCTGCAGAATTCCTCAGCTCTCCTTCAGCTTGATTGATCAGTACTGCATGAAGTTGTTCTTCATCATTTTCTCTTCAGCATCCTCTTTCTATTCACTCCCCTTCTCATTTTCATTTGATACGGAAATGAGTTAAGCTTGTCTCTTATATAGACATGATATTCACTATTTCTTGATTCTTGATTCTTGGCGTGAAAAACAATCCAGCCAATCTGATTTAAAGCATAACTCCAGATTTATCTCGTAGTTATCTTCTTTCCAACTGTATAAATCATCTTTAAATCAATTACTTAACTCTGGTTTGAATAAAACAAAGAAAACAACCAGTTAAGTCAATCTTTAGCTCTTGTCAG
Organism: Thuja plicata; assembly: GCA_018584345.1. NCBI lineage: Eukaryota > Viridiplantae > Streptophyta > Pinopsida > Cupressales > Cupressaceae > Thuja > Thuja plicata. The sequence continues at coordinate 2,916,209 of MU224029.1, read as the reverse complement.
CTAGATATTTTGTCATTTTCTGAACTCTCTATTCCGTCGGTCAACTCTTCAGTTAGTCATTGATTACAACTGCTAGTTTCATCGGTGTAACTCTAGTTATCTTTGGGATCTCTGTTCTTTGAGCATCATTGGATATTTACTCGTCGGGCAACTCTTTTTTCAGCTCGTCGAGCATCCTGTGGTTTTGCTTCATCAGGCAATACTATCTTTTTCTCGAGTCGGGTATCACTGTGACTTTTCTCTTTTGCCTTTACCAATGGTGTGCACTCTATCGGTGTTATCTGTCACTTAGTGAATACCTAACTTTTATGCATTGCTGAAAGCATAACCTTTGTTCCATCAATTCTCTGAAGTCTTTTGCATTATGTACATGACCATACAGATGATATCAAGTTGACATCAATGACAATACAAACCATTAACTGATTTAATGCCTTGCATTATCTTTAACTTAACATTGTCAAGCATTTAATTAGTTACATGTCATCAAATGTGACAAGAGACATGTTGATTGGTAATATATTATCCTTTAAAATGAATGAATTTGGTGATGCCCTTCCTAAAGTTGAATCTATATTCAAAGCTACTATTTCTAAGGATAACAAAAGATATGACCTGGGAGAAATTTCTATAAGAGTATCTAAATATGCAAAAGAGATGGAAGAGATTGAAGAATAAGAACGTAAGTTAGAAGAGCTTGAAGCCCTTATTGTGAAGATATTTCCTAAAGGTCCTAGTAAGTATGAAGGAAAATTACCTCTTAAATATTTTTCTTGAAAAAAGATTGGTCATTTTGCTTCAAGATGTCCGGATAGAGAGCCTAAGCATAAACCTAGGAAGTTCCAACCTAGATATCATAATAAATGTTACTATGTTGTTGATCAAGGTTTGATAGATGATGCATCTGATGAAGGTGGTTCAAAATATGATGAATGGGTATTTATTACTATCAAGGAAGAAGATGATATTGATTGTACAAGTCATATGAATGTGGAAAGAGCTTTGGCCACACAAGTTGAGGAGAAATATAAATGGGTGATTGATAGTGGATGTTCAAATCATATGATTGGTGATAAGAGCAAGTTTACGAGTTTGGAAAGGTATGATGTTGGTGTTGTAATAGTTGGTGAAGACCCTCCTTGTCTGATTCATGGCAGGGGATCCATTACTCTTGATGGTAAGAATAATATTGATTATTTCCTATATGTTAAAGGTCTTAAGAATAATTTGTTGAGTGTTGGACAATTAGTTGACAAGGGTTATGATCTAAAATTCAAGAATGGAAAATGCAAAATATTGGGAAGTTCTGGAAATGAGATTGCATCAGGTAAAAAATCTAAAGGTAACGTCTTTCATTTGAATAGTGTTGAGAATAGATGTTTGATTGTTCAGATTGATGAAATTTGGTTGTGGCATAATAGGTTATGTCATGCGAGTTTTGATTACTCAGGCTATGAGAGATCTTCCTAAGTTGTTGAAACCTGCTAATGCTATGTGTAAGCAATGTCAGATGGGTAAGAAAAATAGATCTACTTTCAAGACCAAAACTTATTCATCTAAAGGATTGTTAGATATTGTACATGCTGATTTATGTGGTCCATCTAGAACTAGAAGTTTTCAAGATGACAGATATTTCATGTTGTTGATTGATGATCATTCAAGGATGATGTGGGTTACTTTCTTGAAGGATAAATTTGAGGGCGGCCTAGAAAAATTCAAGATTTTCAAGGCTATGGTTGAGACAAAGACATGATTGAAGCTGAAGTGTTTGATATCCAACAGAGGTGGTGAATTAACATCCGGTAAGTTTAATGCATTTTGTGAAGAGCATGGGATAAAGAGACAGATGTCTACTCTCCAAACCCCACATCAAAATTGTGTGGTGAAGAGAAAGAGTAGAACCATTCTAGACACTGCAAGGACAATGATGATCGATGGAAATGGTTCAAATTCTTATTGGAGAGAGGCTGCTAGTACCGCAGTTTACACATTGAACCAAGTGAAAATAAATGGTAATACAGGTAAGAGTCCTTATAAATTATGGTATAGAAATGTTCTTAGTGTAATATTTTTCAGAATTTTTGGAAGTAAATGCTATATCAAAAGAGATGAATATTTAGGAAATTTTGATGTTAGAAGTGATGAAGATATCTTTCTTATTTATTCAACAAAAAAAGGGCATATAGATGTTACAATAATAGATTGATAAAGATAGTTGAGAGTGTGAATGTCAAGGTGGATGAATAAAATTTGAGACAGTCTAGATCTTGCGGATATGATTCAGATGATCATGATGACAATACAAATAAGGGAATGATACCCCAAACTCTGAATCAAGTTAAGACTGTTTCAGTGGATCAAGATGAAGAAGAAGCAAATACTAAAGCAAAAACACAAGAGTCAAAAATTCATAAAAATCCTAAAACTCCAAGGAATGTAAGGTTGAATCATTCAGAAAATTAGATGATTGGCGATAGAAACAAAGGTGTTAAAAAATGAAGAAAAGTTGTTGGAGATAGAGTTGAATATTGTTTGATTCAAAGATCAAACCTAAAGATGTTAGTGAAGCATGTCAAGATGAAAATTAGGTGAAAGCAATGAAAGAAGAGTTGAATCAGATTGAAAAGAATGAAACATGGGGTTTTGTTCTCAGACCTAAGGATAAGAATGTCATTCCAGAACTAAATGGGTCTTTCAAACGAAATTGAATGAAGATGGTGTAGTGATCATAAATAAGGCAAGACTTGTTTGTAAAGGATATTTACAAGTGGAAGGTATTGATTTTGGGGAGACTTTTTATCATGTGGCTAGAATTGAAGTTGTGAGATTATTTCTTGCTTATTTTGCTTACAAATATTTCAAAGTATATTAGATGGATGCCAAGTCTTCATTTTTGAATGGTGATTTAGAAGAAGCGTACATAGAAACACTAGATGGATTTATACTGACTAATCAGAGCGATATGGTTTGTCAATTGAAGAAAGCTTTGTATGGATTGAAACAAGCCCCTAGATCCTGATATATGAGATTGGAGATGTATTTACTGAAGCTTGGATTTAAAAAGGTACTGCTGACAATAATTTGTATTTCAAGATCGATCATGATAATCTTTTGATTTTTGAATTTTTTGTTGATGATATTATGTTTAGAGGGAATGACAAGTTGAGAAAAGATTTTTCCAATGAAATGAAAAATAAATTTGAGATGTCTATGATTGGAGAAATGAAATTCTTTCTTCATTTGCAAATAACACAGTTCGATAATAGAATCTTTATATCTCAATCCAAGTTTTTTAAAGAGTTGTTGAAGAAATTTAGTATGGAAGATTCAAAGCCAGTTGGTACTCCTATGGTGACTGGATGCAAGTTGACAAAGGATGGTGATTCACCGAAAGCAAATCAGACCAGATACAGATCCATGATTGGCGAAATGCTTTATTTTACTCAAACCAGACTTGATATCATTAGTGTTGTATGCATTGTTGCTAAATTTAAGCACATCCTAAGGAATCTCATGTTGTTACTAAAAGAATATTCAAATATTTGAAAGGAACATTTGATTATACTAGATATGGTATCCTAAAGATGATGATTTTATATTGAGTTCTTTACTGATTGTAATGTCCCCTTTCTATCTCATCAACTTATGGCGTGTCGCTATCCCATTTTGTCTTGGTCTCATGGGTTAACTAAGACTTCAAAGAGATTAGAGAGGGATTTGTCTTGGAAAATTTCATTTTTAGGCCAATCAAATTTGATTAGGTAGGGTTTCAAGATACTATTTATAGTGATTCAAAAGAGGGCTCAGTGGGTGGCATTTCAGTATTCAACTTGGAGCATTTCTTCGAGCTCTTTCCAACGAGCTATTATACACGATATTTTAAGTTTGTTTGCTATTTTATTTTAATGTCTTAAAATTTAAATAATTTATTTAATAAAGTGACAATATATTAAAGTATATTTTATTTAAAACTCACTTTATTATTTAAAAGTATACTTTCTTCTTCTAGTGGGAAATAATATTTTAATGGGAAAAATTATTTATCCCACATACACATGGTAAGAGGGGAAATCTAATGGAAAGGTGTTTAAAAAGAGGTGATGGCTCTCTTTTTGGGTAGGCTGGAATGAGATTAATATTATTTTGTTGGATTTCTTGGAAGTTTGATTTATGGACTTGGAGGATGAAATCCCTCCCAGTTGATATTCTTGTTGTTGTTGTTGAGAGACACAACAAGGAGAATAAGAGACCTTCAAGGTAATAAGTCATTTGTGACATTTACCATTCAAATCTATAGTGATTGCAAACAACTAAGGGTTTGAATTTGAAGGGAAAAAGAGATCTTTCCCATGATGAATGAACTACTACTACAGTGGAATTAATTGTACCCGTGCTATAATATTTATGCTACAATGACATGAATAGTACCATGCTACAGTATCTGCAATATAGTATTCATGCTACAATGCTACAGTTTCTAGGAAGGAGTTGGAATAGTCAATAATAATTCTAAAAAATTGATATAATAGTATAGAAACTCGATGTTATTGAGTTGTATCTATCTTGGGGTGTTTTGAAGGAGTTGCATTGGTTATGTTGAAGTTGGACGGTGTCATACAAAACTAATAATAGATGTATCAGATCTTAAACTCTGACTGGGAAACATTTTGTGGTATGTGTTTTACATGTGACACCATAGTTTGAGTATTTTTGAGAAATATTTAGGTAATATGTACAAAACATACAAAAAATAAAGTCTATTGGAAATGTCATGAGCATTGAAAGTAATATAAATATGTTTGTTATTTAGAAAAAATTACAGAGTTCTTACAATCAGTTTGTTAACACTATTATTTATTTAGGAAGTTAAAGAATACAAGGATTTAATTGGACTATGTTTGGGTTAATGTGATTTTGTAAGCCAACTATTTGATATAAGGGTATGTGCACCAAGTTGTGAACCAAAAAGGGGGTATAAGTGGACACTTTTTTTTTTAAATCGGGTAAACCTCAACTTGGAACAAACATTTGAGGGTCATGCACTCAAAATAAGAAGATGTGTAAAAAATGCAACTGTAGTACTCTGAATCTAGTTTCTAACATACTAAATATTTTTAAAAACTGATAAGATTAAGAGGGTCAACCCTGCGCGCACAAAAACATGTTCCTAATTTTTTTAGAAAAAACATAACATAGTTTTTCCCTTGCACTGTACAAAAGACATAGTTATATTCAATATTTTTCAAGTCCCTTTGGTAGGATGATAGGTAAGAGTGAGATATAGAAGTTGGGTATTTTTTGTAATTTTCTGATGAGTATTTTTTTTTCTGTGATTTTTTGAAGTGACTTGCATCAAAATAATCAAAAATGAAAACATTTCTTTTAAAGTGTATAGAATCAAGTGTAGAACAATAATATGTAATTTATTTGTAATTTGGTTAAGTATATCAAATTTATTAAAAAAAATGGTAGACATATGTCTATGAGGACTGTCAAGACACTGGTAAAGAAAATTAAATTTTACAATGCTAATGTTGTCCAAAAATATAAAAATTTATATCGTTCGAAAGATATGAAGACGTATGAGATTATGGTGAAAATTATATAGCTACCCTCTTGACAAATTGAAAACCTGATGAAGATAAAGTCGAGAATTCATCTTACAAGATGAAAAAATGTCTAAAAGAACAAAAATGGAGGGAAAATGAGCCTCCAAGCCTTTGGGTCATTTTCCAAGCCTCTTCCCAAGCCATAACCTGATCGGGTTTCTAAATTTCAAATAAGTCGATCGGGTTTTGAAAAGAAAAAAGTACTTTTTTCATTCCTACGTAACCCGATTGGGTTCTGGAGAATAAAATGCACAATTTTCACTTCTTCAAAACCAAATCGGGTTTTGAAGAAGTACAAATTATGCATTTTATTCTCCATAACCCGATCGGATTATGAAGAAATTAAAATAGGCTTTTCTTTGGAAGCCATAACTTCCACATACGGAGTCCGATTGACTCCGTTTAAAAAGTGTAAGAAATATTTTGAGACAATCTAACACATGATTAACCTACAATCATCTTTATTCATCACCATTTTTTATGACATCCATTTGAATCAAGTAAGGTATAAAATATGTAGTCATTATTTCCCATACATGCAACATATAGGAAAATCATTATGCTCTCTCTCTCTCTCTCTCTCTCTAGAGAGCACAATCAGGTTTTACTTTTTTTTTCCCTCCTTCACTCTGCTGCTCCGTGGCTTAGGAATTAGAAATGGCCTAAGCCACAGGATTTCAATAATATATTAAATGTTTCTAATAACCTAATCGGGTTCTGAGATAGATTGGATTATTTTATAATATTTTCTAGGCTTTTTTACCAAGCCTAGAACAATTTCAAATTTTCAATAACCCGATGGCGATCGGGTTATATGAAATTTGAGTTTTTTTTAAAGATGTGTCCACTTTTTTGACTCACAACTCGGTGCACATACCCATAATTGCATGTCAAATGTTTGATACAATTCTTGAGTGTTTCAAAGAAGAAAAGGTACAAAACATTCAGTGGAAAATTAGGGGTGATTATTACAATAGTATCAGAGCAGTGTATCTTGCCATCATGGTGGGTACAATACATAATGAATAGGCAGTGACATGATTGATTGGAATGTGCATCCATTAACTCATCATTATAATACACAGAGAAATAAGACCTTAAAGAATACAGGGCAGGAAGAATAAAGAAATCCAGAAGTTCATATTGATACAGGTGAATAGGTCATTGGTAACATGGGTGACATAAATTCTAGGGAGCCTAATGAGGAGATATTTTTTATAGTTATTGGATACTTTGGCATAGGGACAACATTTGGCAGAGAAGAGGGCTCGGGAATAGAGCCAGCAGATGGAGATCATGAAACAAATGATGGCTAGGAAAATGGGAATGAATTTAAATATTGGAGGTTATAATGGAGGTAAAAACAGAGGAAACAATAGAGGAAATAACAAAGAAAATAAAAAAGGAAACAATGATGGGCACAATGGAAAAAATGGTGATAATGGAGGAGGGAAGGTGGACGATGATTTTGGCCAAGGATCTAGACCAGCGAGAATAGTGCATGTTTGAGAGCACTCATACCTACCTTTCCACCTAGAGTTCCAGTCCAACAGGAAAATGAGCCATAAATTACTGAGTTGCAGGCATAGTTCCTGAGAGATTGGTAAGATGGAGGAGAGGAATTTTGGGCAGCCATTTCTTTTAGAGAATATATAGATGTTAGGCTAAAGCATTTACCATGTGCTGGCGATAGGGGACAACATAATGATTTATAAAAGAAAGTAATCAATATCACTCTATTGTACATTGATGGATCAAGAAAAATCACTGCCAGAACAAGGGAACAAAAGGAAAATACCTATTTCTAGTTGAACCCAATGCCGAAAGAGGAAGCCATTAATTTTGCACCATTGAATTTGGATGGAATAGTACACGAGTGGTGGAATCATGGAATAGTTACTATGGGGCATGGCCAGATCACCTCAGAGGTGGAGTTCACAAAGAGTTTGATTGATCATTTTGATAAAAAAAATCCAAAATTACATTTCAAGGAGTTAGCTCAGCTTAAGCAATGGGCTTTAGTTGATACCTTCGTATCAATGGGCTTTCAATTTTGGTTACCGATATGTCACAAAGGAGATTATTAGTTTTTTTAATGGATGGGCTTGCAGAACCTCTAATGGAATGAATTAAGTGCATCAATCATACCACATTACATGAAGCCTACAAGAAGGATAGAGACATGCAACCTTCCTCATCAAAAGATAAGTTCCATTCGAAGGGATTTTCATCTAAAAAGGAAAAGGATAAGAATTGTTTTTAGAAGGACACTCAACCTAAGAATGGAATGAAAATATTGGACTATGATCAACTGAATGAATTGAGGAGAAGGAAAATATGTTTTCATTTCAGAGATCCTTGGGATCTTTCACATAAATGTTCAATCAAAGAAAAGGCAACACAAATCAAGTATTTTTCAGCTGAAGAGTTAGCATCTGGGGATGCAAAGTAACAATCTGATTCTAAGGGCAGTAATGAGGAAAATACCACAAGGGAGAGTCAGGTGGTGGGAAAACTATTGCACATCTCTCAGGTGATGAGCAGGAAATAACATTTAGAGTGAGAAGTTTAATATAGGGGCAGTGAGTTATTACATTGGTGGACACATGGGCTGGTGGTACCCTAAATTTTGAGAATTTAGAAGTCCCAATCCATTATCAAGAAGCAAGTTTCTCCATACTAAAAAAATCAAAGGAAGAAAGTTTTATGACATAAATAAATAGAACTAACTAATCGAAGCCTTCAAAAAATGCTGGAATTTTGACCTTCTCCAAAGATGATGCCGACAAAGGCTGAAGATGGTCAAATTTTAAAAATCTAAAAATGTCCTAGTTTGGGAAATCAGATTTCCTATCTCCAACAGAAATATTAGCTTTTCACGAGGTGTTATGGATTTTTTTACAAAAGCCAATCCAAAAGTTGGGTAGTTATTTTTTAGTTAGTTTATTGTTTTTTCAAAATAATTTGTAATAAGGGTTGTCTTTTCACCCTAAAGAGGTGTGAAAGCCACTCAAACACATATATACACATAATGTAAAATGTAAAGAGACAAGACAATACAATATAATACAATTTCACATATTTGGATAGTTTTTAATCAACAAGTGTAACATGGACCTGGATGTACTATATTTTCAAAATCAATAAAGATAAGTACTTTTTCTTTCACATGTGTAATAGTTTCATTATTATTTTACAATTACTCCCTCGGATAAATCAATAGAAATTCTTCAAAGTGACAGTTTGATGTGCATACTTCCTGATCTAGTTCATAGTCTTTATTATCAATTGGTTTTCCTCATTTTTCATGGTTAAATTCTATTGATTGAGGCCTCAGTTAATTGGTCTATCATTTGACAAGTAATATCCTTTTGAAATATCTTTGAACTTGTTCAAGGTTGCATGTTCATTTCATAACACCTTTGAAGTGATTGGTTTTCTTGTAAAATTGTCTATGAGGTTGAACATAAGATTGGAATGATCTTGACTCTATTGCCCATGGTTGATTAAGGCACTGGTATTTCTTGCTTATTGGATTATGGTCATTAGTTCATTGTTTATAGTTTTGAGATATTATATCCATCTTCTCTATTCAATTTATATCTTGTATCCATCAGCATTTCCTTCAATATTTACAGCATTACATTTAAATACTTGGTAGTACATTTCTCTTAGTTTAAGGATCTTAGTGGTACTTTTCCATACTCTGAGAGAAAGAAGTTTGGAACACCTATTATCTACTCAAAAAATCCCTTAAGATTTGGGATATAAGTCTAGGGTATAGGCCTAGCAACCTTGGTTCTGTAGAGCCAAAATTGGAGAAGGTTGAAACTTGAATTGGTTAAAACCTTGTCAGTTGGCAAATCACTTGGATTTCCCATCATTAGATCGTCAAAATCCATAAGAAATCAAATCTATTAATTTGAGCAGCAACAGATTGGTGACTCTGCTAGGGAGTTGTTCAAAAGAACATTTTTGTAGTTTATCTAGAAGCTTTGGTTATATATTTAAGACTCTACTGGGAGAAAAGAACTCAAAAGATAGTAAGTATTTTCCTTCTCATAATAAGGTGGTGAATCTATTTAATAAATTATTTTAGTCAGTGACTCTACTGAGGGAAAAGACTCAAAAGGAGATAAAAAGGTGGCAACCTAGTATGTCAAATTTTTTTAATTTCTCCATTGAGGGAGATAGCTTGGAAGGGATGAGTATTTGTCCTTTAATTAGTAATATAAGATCTATTACCTAATGTTTAAAATTATGTTCAAAAGGTTCTGGATTCTCGTTGATACCAGGCCTTTGGATCTTAGAAATTTTTAATGCAATTCTAATGGATTGTTTTCACAAATTCCACAGAGGGTTCCTGAATTTTATGGAGATTATGATGAATCAACTCTTGATCATTTGGATGTTTTTCATAAATTCCTTGATAATTATGAGGTCCATACAGAAGATAATACCATGAAGCTGTTTGCATGGTCATTAAAAAATAATGTACAAGAAGAATATGAATCATTACCTACACAGTCCATCTCATCATGGAGACAGCTTGAGCAATGGTTTCTTTATATGTTTCATGATGCCAGTGGTGAAGAAGACAACATGTGCTATGAACGGTATGAAGACCAAATTTGCAGCATGGAAAAGGATCCTAGTATGTCTCCACTTGATGCATTTTTTTTATCTTGGAGAGATTTGAAGGGGAGTCTTCTACACATTTTCTGATAAGAACGGTGAACATTGTTCGAGAAATATCTTCAAACATTATGCCTTCACAAAAAGAAATCATGAGAAAGGTCAAAAAATTTTGAATCACATCAAATGATCCTTCTGTAAAGTTCCTTGTGCATATATTAAAAGAAGATGATGAAGATAGAAAAAGGGAGGCTTATGCTCAGATTGAACAAGGCCTTGTGCTTGATCATTATCCTGGTGAGGAAGATGAGTGCACTAGTAATACACAAGATAAAGAAGCATCCATTCTTGAAAACCATAATAATACTTGTGATGAAATGGACGAGAAAAATTTGGATCAGATTGAAGAAGAATCTGTATGTAGTGAGATTTGCATGGAAACAAGTATCAATGACCATGATGATGAGGAAGAATGTCTTCTCAGTGCAGAAGAAATCTCATATTTACTAGACATGGAATATCAAAAAAATGTTGAAAAGAGTGGTCAAATTTTTTTCTCAGTGCACCATGATAAGCAAGTTGAAGGATCAGTACGTACTTAGGGGGTAATATATGAAGAAGATGATAAATTTTAGGAATCAAATAATGGAGATAAAATAGAACAACATACAACATATGAACATGAAGAAGTTTCAGATGAAAGATCTCATGGAGATATGCTCGAGTTCTCTATATCCTTGAATCCATTATTTGAATAATATTTTCTATGCAATCAAGTCCATCAACATCATGATAAAGAGAGTGGGCCTAGTGATCATTTTTAAGATGATGAAACTCAAAATATGTATGGGGAAGTGTATCCAGAAAGTGAGACATGCATTATTTCATCCTATGAGCAGAAGTTGTATAAAACCTGTGAAGATGAGATGGAATCAAACAGACATAATGAGGAGAATGTGTTGAAGATTAGTTCTAAAAATTATCTAAGGATTATCTAAGTATCCTATCTGATCAAATTCTTGATAAGAAGAAAGTTCTTGAATGTGAGTTATCTCCAACTCCTTTTTGTGAAGAGAAACAACATCTTGAGTATAGGCAAGATTGTGTATGTAAAGGCATCCAAGAAAAAGAGCTTAATCTAGTTACTTTTATGGTTGACCAAATGCATGGGGATCTTCTATTTAGCAAGGACTACAGTGCACCTGCTAACTTTTCTAAGGGTAAACAAAATTCAAAGAGTGTTAATAAAGCAATGAATGTTGTCCAAGAGAATGGTGGCATCGTATTTGGGAGATCCAAAGTATTAGATGATTATAATTTTCTGTTTGATAGAGGAAAGAAGTAGTATTTATTTTTTGGGGGGGGCTGGGGCCACCCAATCTCACTTTGCATCATATTAAGTGTGGATAATTGGTTTGCTTCTCCATAGATAGTTGGAATCTCACTATGCTCACAGGGAGCATACATCCCTAGAAAGAGCCACTAGTGGTACCCTAAATTTTGAGAATTTAGAAGTCTCAATCCATTAACAAGAAGCAATTTTCTCCATACTAAAAAAATCAAAGGAAGGAAGTTTTATGACACAAATAAATAGAACTGACTAATCGAAGCCTTTAGAAAATGCTGGAATTTTGACCTGTTACAAAGATGATGCCAGCAAAGGCTGAAGATGGTTGAATTTTAAAAATCTAAAAATGCCCAAGTTTGGGAAATCAAATTTCCTATCTCCACCAGAAATATTAGCTTTTCACAAGGAGTTTTGGATTTTTGACCAAAGCCAAATTCGAAAGTTGGGTAGTTATTTTATTGTTTTTTCAAAATAATTTGTAATAAGGGTTGTGTCTTTTCACCCTAAAGAGGTGTGAAAGCCACTCAAACACATATATATCCATCTTCTCTATTCAATTTATATCTTGTATCCATCAGCATTTCCTTCAATATTTATAGCATTACATTTAAATACTTGGTAGTACTTTGCTCTTAGTTTAAGGATCTCAGTGGTACTTTGCCATACTCTGAGAGAAAGAAGTTTGGAGCACATATTATCTACTCTAAAAATCCCTTAAGATTTGGGAGATAAGTCTAGGGTATAGGCCTACCAGCCTTGGTTCTGCAGAGCCAAAATTGTAGAAGGTTAAAACTTGAATTGGTTAAAACCTTGTCAATTGGTAAATCACTTAGGTTTCCCATCATTGGATCAGAAAAATCCATAGGAAATTCAATCTGTTGATTTGAGAACCAACAGGAGCTACCCACAATTTTATCTCAAAGAGACTAGTCAAGAGGACATGGCTCCAAACTGAGGGGCATGAGACATTCTGAGTTATAGTGGGTAGTGGACATAAGTCACTGAGAACTCCTATGATCACCGATCTACATATGAGGATGGGAGACTATGAAACGGTGGGAAAATTTTATGTAGTCAACATGGAAGATTATGATTTCATTCTTGGCATAACCTAGATGAAGTCTCTCAATGAATTCACTTTTAAATTAGATAAAATGGAGTTGCATTTTGAGAACTAGGAATAGAAAGTGGTACATAGAGCTTTACTAGATGGTTTTTTTAAAGTGGAACCACTCAGGCAGATGGAGAGATTAGTAGGACATGATTAAGTGCAGTGGGAAATAGAGATCCTAGAAATACTAGGGGTCACCTAAGAAATAGAAGCGTGAATAAAGTCCACATATTGAGGAATTGTTGACCAAACACACCAAAATGTTTGGAGAAATACCACTAGATAGACCACCGAATAGGGAAGTTAAACATGTGATTAATCTCAAGGAGGGAAATAAACTAGGGATTTTTGCTCCCTATAGGCATTCAAAGAGGTATAAAGATGAGATTAAAAAGGATATCAAGGAACTCCTCAAGATGAGATACATTAAACCCAGTAAGAGCCCATTTGCTTCATCAATAGTTTTCATAAAAACTAAGGATGAGATCTTTCGAATGTGCATAGATTATAGGGAATTGAACAAGAAGACCATCAAGAATAAATACTTGATTCCCCACATAGATGAGCTCATAAATGAATTACATGGAGCCTCCTACTTTTGTAAGATAGACTTTAAATTCAGTTATCATCAAATTCGAGTCTGGGAGGATGATGTAGAGAAGATAGCATTAACACACCACTATAGGCATTTTGAGTTTCTAGTCATGCCTTTTGGCTTGACTAATTCTCTAGCTACTTTTTAGTCTTCCATGAACAAAGGTACTCAAAGAGTAGTTGAGGAAGTTTATTATGGTATTCTTTGATGATATACTTATTTAGAACAGGACTTGCGAAGAGCATCTGAAACATGTTGATATTGTGTTTAGCATCCTAGAGTGGGAGTCTATTCCTTCTTAAAAAGTCTAAATGTGAATTTGGGATGAATGAGATATTATACTTGGGACACATTATTAGTGTTGAGGGTGTTCATGTGGATCTAGATAAAATCCAGACTATTATGGATTGGCCACCACCCACAAGTCTTTCACAACTTAGGGGCTTTATGGGTCTTTGTGGATTCTACCGTTGTTTCATGAAAGGGTAATTCATAGTCAGAAGTTCCTCTCATATATTTGACTTGGAAGGATACATTTGAGTGGATAGACAGAGCTCAATAGTGTCTTAACAAGTTCAAGGAATTGATGACAAATTGTCCAGTTTTAGCCATTCCAAACTTTAGCAGACCATTCAAACTACACTGCAAGATGTCTCAGAAGAAGGTGTTGGGGAATTCATAATGCATGATAAGCACCCTATTGCATTTGAGAGAAGGAAATTGAGAGGTACTGAGAGTAGTTATGGAATATATGAAGAGGAAATGTTATCTTTTATACATGCCTTGGCTAAATTCAGACAGTATTTGATGGATAGAAAATTCATAGTTAAAACTGATCACAACAATCTGAAATATTTCCTTGGGATAAAAGATTTAAATGACAGGTAGAAAAAAAGGGTAAAAAATTTATGGGCTTATGACTTTTACATAGTATTCATCAAAGAGAAGAAAAAATTGATGCTAACACCTTATCTCGGAGACCTCACTTGTGTGCTTTGGGAGTGATAGCAGATGATTAGAGAGAGTTGATTTCTATAGAGTATGCAAAGGAAAAGTAACCTACCAGTAATATTGATGGTAGTGCCTAGGATGAGATGTATTTGGTGGTAAATGAATTAATGTTGTAGCCATAAAAAAAGTCTACTCTCAAGAAGAGTTGTGTAGAAAATTTGAAACCACACTATTATGGACCATTCAGAGTTATCAAGAGACTAGGAGAGTTGGATTATGAGTTGGAGTTGCCGACATATAGCAGGTTACACAATGTATTTCATGTATCTCACCTCAAGAAGGCCTTGGGTCACAATATGATACGTTCAACAAATTTGCCTCATCTATATTAAGAGGGGAAGCTTATTCTAGCTCTGGAGGATATCCTAGATACCAAAGAGCCCACCCTTGAGAAAAGGACTATCAAAGAATATTTGGTGAAATGGAGGAACTTGTCGGTAGAGGATGCTACATGGAAGGGTGAGTACATCTTACAACATCCAGAGATGATATTTCTTGAGGAAAATAAATTTTAAGGGGGGCGGACTGTAATGTCCCCTTTATAGATCATCAACTTATGATGTTTTATTATCACACTTTTTCTTGGTCCCATGGGCTAACCAGGAGTTCACAAGGATCAAAAGAGGGATTTGGCCCAGACAATTTTAGTTTCAGGCCAATCATAGTTGATTAGGTAGGGTTTATAGACTCTTACTATTTATATTAAGTCAACAAAGGTCTCAAAAGGTGGCATTTCAGTATTGGACATGGAGTGTTTCATTGATCTCTTTCCAACGAGCTATCATACATGAGATTTTGAGTTTGTTTGCTATTTATTTTAATGTTTGAAGATTTAAATAGTTTAATTATTAAAGTGACAATATATTAAAGTATATTTTATTTAAAAGTCGCTTTATTATTTAAAATCATACTTTTTTCTTCTAGTGGGAAATGATATTTTAATGGGAAAAGTGATTTATCCCACATACACAAGGTAAGAGAGAAAATATAATGGAAAATTATTTAAAAAGAGGTGATGACTCTCTTTTTGGGTAGGATGGAATGAGATTAATATTATGTTTGTGGATTTCTTAGAAGTCTTATTTCTAGACTTGGAGGACAAAATCCCTCCCAGTTGACATTCTTCTTTCTATTGAGAGACACAATCAGAAGAATAAGAGAGCTTGAAGGTATTAATTCATTTGTGAGATTTACCATTCAAATCTATAGTGATTGCAAATAGATAAGGGTTTAAATTTAAAGGGAAAAATAGATCTTTCCCATACCGAATGAACTGATTCTACAGTGGCGTAAATAATATTCGTGCTACAATATCCATGCTATAGTAACATGAACAATACTGCGCTATAGAAACTACACTATAAAATATGTGCTACAGTGCTACAATTACTAGGAAGAAGCTGGAACAGTCAATAATAATTCTGAAAATTACCACAATAGTCTAGTTTAACTCGATGTTACTGAGTTGTACCAGTCTTGGGGTGTTTTGAAGGAGTTGCATTGGTTATATGCTAAAGCTGGAGGGTTCCAATTTACAAGACTGATAGAAGATGTACCAGGTCTGAAACTCTGACTAGGCAACATTTTTTGGTATGTTTTTTACATGTAACACCATAGTTTAAGTATTTTTTAGCAATGTTTAGGTAATTTGGACTGAACATACAAAAATACAGTCTATTGGCATTGCCATCAACATTGAAAGTAATATAAATCCTTTTTTTATTCAAAAACATTACTAAGTTCTTACAATCAGTTTGTTAACACTATTATTGATTTAGTAAGTTAGTGAATACAATGAGTTAATCCATATGATTGGGTTAATGTGAGTTTGTAAGCCAATTTTTTGATATATTCTTGAGTGTTTCAAAGAAGAAAAGGTGCAAAAAATTAAGTGACAAATTAGGGGCGATTATTACATTGATGCTAATTGGGAAGGTAATGTGGATGATAGGAAGAGTACTAGTGGTGGTGTATTTTTATTGGTTAAGAGATTGGTTTTATAGTTGAGAAAAAAGTAAAAATATATTTCACAATCTACTATAGATGCAGAATATATTTTTGTTGCAATCGATTGTAGTCAAGTGTTAATGGATGAAAAAGGTGTTGAAAGATATCATAGTATAATTTGATGAGCCTATTGCTATCTATTGTGACAATTCAAGTGCTATAAACATTTCTGAAAATCATTTGTTTCATTCAAAGACAAAGCATATATATATATATATATATATATATATATATATATCAAGTTTCACTTTTTGAGAGAGAAGGTTTATGAGAAAGAAGTTAGATTGGAGTATGTACCTACTAAGGAACAAATAGAAGATATTTTCACGAAGCCTTTGTCTTAGGAGACTTTCAAGTATCTTAGAGCTTTAAGACAAGGGTGATTTCCCCTCCTGATCAAAACTAAGGTGTACTAGAATGCATCAATCAAGTATATTTCATAAAGATATATTGTGATCTGGATTGATTTTTGGTGGCTACTACTCAGGAGG